>PVKP010018989.1:0-18187 GCA_004027715.1 Plecturocebus donacophilus | reverse complement strand
CCGGGGTTCGCGCCCGCGAGTGGGCCGGGGGATCGGCCCAGATAGCTCCTGCTCGCAGCCCGCCCGCCAGACTCCCTCCTCCGCTCCCCCGCAGTGGAGCCGCAGCCTCCTCTCCCCTCCTCTCCCTCTCTTGGCTGTTTCCTTCAAGTTTTTCCCTTTCAGACACTTAGGAAAGAAACTCTCCCTTCTGTTCTTAGGCTACGTTTCAGTGATAAATTGGTCCTCGCGGACCCAGAGAGAACAGCAGAGGCAGAAACGAAAGAGATGGAGACGAGCTGCGGTCCCTGAGTCCCCGAGACCATCTTGAATGCTTAGCTGAAGCCAGCCAGGCTCAGCGCTGCATCTCGCCCCTTTCTCTTGACTTTCTCTTCCTCTTTCTCACTTTAGATGCCCTTGTTGTTAGAAAACTTAGAGAAAAACGTCCAGCCCAGGTGGGCCTAGTAAAAGAGGGGGAGGCTGTAAGGTAAGGAAAGGCTTTTGAGCTGTGCTGACCGACGGCTTTCCTATGAGGGGAAGAATTATGCGAGTTGGTGACCCCCTTTGGGCCCTTCTCTACTTGGATGTGATGTTGCTCACTGAAACCGTTTCCTCTCATGTTTCTCTGGCTTTCATATCAACGCCGTAGAGAAGCAAAATAAACTCAACCATGTGTTAGGGGTGCCTCTAAGTGCAGGCACGTGGGTGGGCCAGGGCGCTGCTAAACTGCTGAGTAGATCATTTCAATAAAGTTTTATCCTTAGCCTTTCCCCACGTACAGCCACCAACTGAGCAGAGAGAGAAAGAGCTCTTTTTGAATCTTTGACAACAGACATTTCAAATTCCATGCTGACACTTAATAGGTGCCTGATCTCTCATTCCTGCTGGTTTTTCCATCATCACCAATGGGAATACAAGGATAAAAAAGATAATAGTCGAGGACTTCAAAGAGTTTACAATCTCATTGGAGGACAGTGAGATATTTTTAGAAGTTAAAAACTTACCCGCGCACGGTTGCTCACTCCTTTAATCCCAGCACTTTGGGAGGGTGAGGCAGGCTGATCACCTGAGGTCGGGAGTTCGAGACCAGCCTGACCAACATGGAGAAACCCCATCTTACTAAAAATGCAAAATTAGCCAGGCGTGGTGGTGCATACCTGTAATCCCAGTTACTCAGGAGGCTGAGGCAGAAGAATTGCTTGAACCCAAGAGGCAGAGGTTGTGGTGAGCCAAGTAAGCCGAGATGGCGCCATTGCACTTCAGCCTGGTCAACAAGAGCAAAATTATGTCTCAAAAAAAAAAACTTACGGATGAGTAGGCGCGTTCACCAAGTGGGGCAGGTTGGGGAAAATTGGACTGGGAAAACATCAAGATTATATTTGGCCAAGGGACCTAAGATTTTCTGAATCCCATCCTTGACTTTTTGGTGACAGAGGAAGTAGGTAATATATTACTAGCTGGAGGTTGGGCCCCAATGCCCACTGTAGAACACCTGTCAACTACTGTATGGAGGCATCTTTCCTATGATAGGTCTCAGCAGCCTTAAGCAACATTGCATCTATTTCTGTGCCAAAGCCCAAACCCCAGTTTCAGCTTACACAGCCCCAATTTGAGCAAATGCCTTGACTACCAGCCCTAGAATAAAAGAGACAGACGACCAGTTTAATCCAGTAACCAAAGGAACCCATCCCAGGATGCCTTGAGGCCAGGAAGAAACAAAAAAATAAAGGGAGAGGGCCAGGCAAAGCTTTGGCCACATCACCTTTACAGCTTAGGGAAACCAAAGAAAGAATGGACCACATTCATATTGGCTGCCATCTTTATCTCTTAAATTTCCATCCTCCCATGATGATCAGGAAGAGAGATGAACATTGGAGTTTAGCAAACAACAGGTTTAATAGGACTGGAGCACAGCCCTGGTGATGAGCGGTAAGAAAATAGCTGGAATGTTAAGACAAGACCAGATCATGAAGACATTTGAACTTAACCTAAATAACTAAAAGGAGCCCTTGAGGACATAATGAGGGAATGATGTGATTAGATTGTATGTCGGAAAGACTCTGGCTGCTGTATAGAAAATGGATTGGAGGGTACTACGGTTTGAGTATTTATTCCCTCCAAAACTCATGTTGAAATTTGATCCCCAGGCTGGGCACAGTGGCTCACACCTGTCATCCCAGCACTTTGGGAGGCTGAGACAGGCAGATCATCTGTAGTCAGGAGTTCGAGACCAGCCTTACCAACATGGAGAAACCCTGTCTCTACTAAAAATACAAAATTAGCTGGGCATGGCGGCCTATGTCTGTAATCCCAGCTACTCAGCGGCTGAGGCAGGAAAATTGCTTGAACCTGGGAGGTGGAAGTTGCGGTGAGCTGAGATGGCACCATTGTACTCCAACCTGGGCAACAAGAGAAAAACTCCATTTCAAAACAAAAAAGAAATTTAATCCCCAATGTGGTAGTATTGAGAGATGTAGCATTTAAGAGGTGATTGGCAGAACCCTCAGGAACGTATTGATCCATACATGGATGAATGGGCCATCATGGGAATGAGACTGGCCTTTGTAAGAAGAGAGACCTGAGCAAGGATGTTAAGCCCTTTCACCATGTGATGCCCTGTGCCACTTCAAGACTGTACAGAGTCCCTACCAGCAAGAAAACCCTCACCAGATATAGCCTCTCAACCTCAGACTTTGTTTTTTTTCTTTTTTTTGAAACAGAGATTGCTCTGCTGCCAGGCGCCAGGCTGGAGTGCAGTGATGGCATCTCGGCTCACTGCAACCTCCACCTCCTGGTTTCAAGCAATTCTCCTGCCTCAGCCTCCCGAGTAGCTGGGACTACAGACAGACGCCACCACGCCCAGCTAATTTTTGTATTTTTAGTAGAGACAGGATTTCACCATGTTGGCCAGGATGGTCTTGATCTCTTGACCTTGTGATCCACCCACCTCAGCCTCCCAAAGTGCTAGGATTACAGGCGTGAGGCACTGTGCCCGGCCGACTTCAAACTTTGTAACTAAGAAATACATTCCTTTTCTTTTCTTTTTTTTATTTTTATTTTTTTATATTTGAGATGGAGTCTCACTCTGTCTCCCAGGCCGGAGTGCAGTAGTGTGATATCGATTCACTGCAACCTCTGCCTCCTGGGTTCAAGCAGTTCTCCTGCCTCAGCCTCCCGAGTAGCTGGAATTACAGGCGCCAGCCACCACACCTGGCTAATTTTTTGTATTTTTAGTAGAGACAGGGTTGACCAAGCTGCTCTCGAACTCCTGACCTCAAGTGATCCACCCACCTTGGCCTGCCAAAGTGCTGGGATTACAGGCGTGAGCCACCAACCCTGCCCACTTTTTAAAGCTGAATACTATTCTATTGTATGTTTATACCACAAATTGTTTATCCCTTCATCTGTTCATGGACATTTAGGTTGCTTCTACCTTTTGGGTATGTGAATAATCTTGCTAGAACATTGGTATACACTAGTGTCTATCTGAGTACTGCTTTTAGTTCTTTTGAGTATATACCTAAGAGTAGAATTGCTGCATCATATGGTAATTCTATGATTAACTTTTTGAGGAAGCACCAGACTATTTTCTGTAGGGGCTGCACCATTCTTGCATTCCCACCAGCAATGCAAAAGGGTTCCAATTTTTAAATAATTTTTATTTTTAGAGACAGAGTTTCACAATATTGGCCAGACTGGTCTTGGACTCCTGACCTTGTGATCTGCCCGCCTCAGCCTCCCAAAGTGCTGGGATTACAGTTGTGAGCCACCACGCCCAGCCTAAATTTCCAATTTCTCCACATTCTTGCCAACACTTGTTATTCCACCCCACCCTCACCATTTTCTTCATAATAGCCTTCCTAATGGGTGTGAAGTGGTGTCTCATTGTGGTTCTGATTTGCACTTTCCATTTCACTTCCAAGCCTAGCACAATGTCTGTTTACTTGTATTTGTCCCAGCCTGGCTTGCAAATCATTATTTTATTTGGGGGGTTAATGAGGGAGTGGAGGAGAGAAATTACAAGAAAATACTGAAGGAGCTACTTCATGGAAACGGCCGGGCACAATGGCTCACGCCTGTAATCCCAGCACTTTGGGAGGCCAAGGCGGGCGGATCACGAGGTCAAGAGATCGAGACCGTCCTGGTGAACATGGTGAAACCCCGTCTCTACTAAAAATACAATAATTGGCCAGGCATGGCGGCACATGCCTGTAGTCCCAGCTACTCAGGAGGCTGAGGCAGGAGAATTGCTTGAAACCGGAAGGAGAGGGTTGCGGTGAGCTGAGATCCCGCCATTGCACTCCAACCTGGGCAACAAGAGTGAAACTCCATCCTAGAAAAAAAAAAGAAAAACGGTAAGACAATGATAGACCTAACAGCATGTAAAACCAAAAGAAGAGCAAGATAATATTTCAGAGTATTACAGAATAATACTTTGCACCCTTAGCAACTGAAGGACTCTAGATAAGGTAGACCCAATGGAATTTGTAACCATGCTCAGCAAGGGAAGTGAAAATTGCAATGCCAAATGGAAGGGGCTGGGTCAGGAGATGAAATTAACCAGCAATAAAACTTGACTACTTTTCTTTGCAAACACATTACAAGCACATGTGATACAACTATTTGGTTTCCCTGAAATTCTTGGGGATGTAAATTGCAGGGTGTGAGCCAGGACAAAAGAAAACATGCTGACCATTTTTCGTTACTATCACATTAATAAACATAAGTTTCTATTTCCTTAGGCCACATTCCTAAAGGTGGAATTGCTAATTAAATGTTTTGAAAAGTTTTACTTTCCAGAGAGATCGTAGCAATTTATTTGTTTAATCATTTACGTTTTCTTAAATATAAGGGATTGAATTGATCATATTTCTCACTTGTAAGGCCACTCTTGTTTTATTTATTTATTCTCTTTTATTCACATTCACTAATCTCATTCCCCTTTCTCACCACAGGCAATTATTCCAATGTATACCCATTTGTTTGTGTTTATTTAAAATACGTAATATTGGGTTGCACATGGTGGCTCACACCTGTGATCCCAGCACTTTGGGAGTCTGAAGCAGGTGGATCACTTGAGGTCAGGAGTTTGAGACCAGCCTGGCCAAAATGGTGAAACCCTGTCTCTGCTAAAAATACAAAAATTAGCTGGGCGAGGTGGTGCGCGTCTTTAACTCCAGCTACCTGGGAGGTTGAGGCACAAGAATCCCTTGAACCCAAGGGGCAGAGGTTGCAGTGAGCCGAGATCACACCATTGCACTCCAGCCTAGGTGATGGAATGACACCATCTCAAAACAAACACAAAACCTCCCAATGAAGAGGTTTTTCAAAAACATACTAGTAATAAGATAAAGTATGTACTATTGTCTTAGATGCATGTAGTTTTTTCTTCTGTACATAGTATTGTAAAATAGTTTTTTTTTATTTTTTTTTTATTTTTTTATTTTTTTTTTTTTTGAGACGGAGTCTCGCTCTCTCGCCAGGCTGGAGTGCAGTGGCACAATCCCGGCTCACTGCAACTTCCGTTTTTCCGGTTTCAAGCAATTCTCCTGCCTCAGCCTCCCGAGTAGCTGGGGCTACAGGCACGCACCACCACGTCCGGCTAATTTTTTGTACTTTAGTAGAGACGGGGTTTCACCGTGTTGGCCAGGATGGTCTCGATCTCTTGACCTCGTGATCCACCCGCCTCGGCCTCCCAAAGTGCTGGGATTACAGGCGTGAGCCACCGCGCCCGGCCTTTTTTCTTATTTTTCTTTTTTGCTGCAACATGTTTTTAAGACCTGGCCCATTGTGTCTATCTACTGCATATTACTCCACCCATCACAGTTTGCTTAAGTTCTTCTTCATTAGGGACACCCAAATTGCCAACAACTCTCTACAATGAAAAACATCACTGCCATAACTATCTTTATACATACCCCTTATAGAATCTGTGTGAGAATTTTAGGACGGTTATATGCATAGTGTCAGAATTGGATATTTTACATTTTTTTTCTCTTTTATATAGTTTTAGTTTTCATATTTTTATTATTGGTAAGTATAAATGTGTATGTGGTGTGTGTGTCTGTGTGTGTGTGTGTGTGTGTGTGTGTGTGTGTGCGTGCGTGTGTCTCTTTAACCACTGTATTCTAGGAATTTTCTCAACACGTCCTTAGCCCTATCCTCTATTGCTTCTTTAAAGACTAATTGAGTCTGTAATTGATTGTAATACATTGAATAAATGTGATACATGAGTCCATAATGATACTCAAAGAGAGAGAGAAAGAGAAAGGAGGAAAAAATTCATTTTCCACTATTGGAAATACTATGACACCAACTCCTTTGTCAGGAAATTGGTAATTAAAGAGAAAGAATGAAGCATTTAACCTGCCATTTTAGGAAGAAATGAGGTTCATCCCCAATTGATGAGAGGAAATTCTTCTTTACAGAAGAATGTCATCTAATAAACGTAGAAGGATTGATAGAATTAAAAACTCACCATTTTGCAATCTCCAATGAGATAATTGATTCAAGCAAGGATCATCAGTGAATGTTAAACTATTAAAAAAGAAAGAAAAAAGACCGATCTACCCTTGTATCTATTTCCCACCATTCACTTGCTCTACAAACACTTCCAATTTGCCTTCTGCTCCTACCATTCTATTAACTACATGCTTGAAAGACAATGCTGACTTCTCAATTGCCAAATACAATGGTCTTTTCTCAGTTCTCATCCTCCATGATCTCTTCATGGTATTTGACAATAGCAGCCACCTCCTCTTTCTTGTACCTCTCTCCTTTCATCTACAAAAGAGTGGCTATCCATTACTGTATAATAAACCACTCTAATATATTTAGTGGCTTTAAACAATTTACTGTTATTTATCATGGTTCTGTGGGTAGACTAGGCTCAGTTGGGTGGTTCTCACTTGGGATCTCTGATGTTTCAGTAAATGGTGTCTAGGGCTGGACTCATCTGAAAGCTTGACTGGCTAGACATCCAAGATGGCTTCTTCATTCACTTGTCTAGCATCTCGAAAGGATGGCTGGAACAGCTGGAGGTTATAGGGTGTCTCTCTGTCTCCATGTGACTGGCTTGGGCTCCCTAACAGCATGGTAGACTCAATATAGTGAAGAGTAAACTCTGATTTTTTATTTTGCCCAAATTCCTACCTAAGGGCCCTGGGGAGTAACATGCCCTACAAACCATAAAGTCTCATCAGAGGGGGTTTTATTTTAACCTTGTATAGTGTAGTCTGCTTTCTAACCTGACTCTGGCATAACATCACATAAAAATAAGGGAAGAAATCAAAATATTTTAACCCTAAATATAATTCCTTACCATATCTTGACATTGTCCTGCAAAGTTGTCTCTTGTGGGAAAAAATCCACATTCTATAGAGAAACCCCCTTTCCCTTTTTTTCCTTCCTTCCTTTTCAGATCCAGGAGATAATCAACTAAGAGCCAGGCACCCTTTTACATTGGATAAGAAACATTTTACAACCCACTCTCTCTGAAGTCTGCTATCTAAAAACTTCCTCTGCACAATAAAACTTTGTCTCCACAATCCTTTATCCTAACCTAAACATTTCCCTTCTATTGATCCCAGGTCTCCAGACAAACTCAACCAATTATCAACCGGAAAATATTTAAGTCTACCTATAGCCTGGAACCAGTGTACATCTTAAATGTATTTCATGATGTTTCCTGTCTCCCAAAAATGTATAAAACCAGGCTGTGCCCTAACCACCTCGGGTACATCTTCGTTTTATACATTTTTGAGAGACAGGAAACAGCATGTCTTAGGATCTCCTGAGGGCTGTGTCACAGGCCATGGTCACTCATATTTGGCCCAGAATAAATCTCAAAATATTTTACAGAGTTTGACTCTTTTCGTTGACAATAGGTAAGATTTCTTACATAGTGCCTGGGTTTCCCTGGAGCAAGTGTTCCCAGGTGGAAGCTGAAAGCCTTCTTAAGAGACAATTAATGCTCTTTCTCACCCAATACGCGTCATCTACTATTTTCAGCATTGGTTTCTTTAGAGGCAGAAAAATAACTGAAAGACTTTTCCAAAGCTAAGTATAAAATCTATCCATGTTTTTACTGTTTCATTTCTAATGATGTGTCTATCCATATCTAACCCCAAAGCAATCTTTAAAGCAAGTTTTTTGTAGAGATGGGGTCTCACTATGCTGCCCATGCTGGACTCAAACTCCTGGTCTCAAGTGATTCTCCTCCCTCAGCCTACTGAAGTGCTGGGATTACAGGCACAAACAACCATGCCTGGCCCCAAAAGCAGTTTTGAAATATCTTTATCTGGGCCAGGCTGAGCGACAGATCGAGACGCCATCTCAAATTAAAAAAAAAAAAAAAAAAGAAATATCTTTATTGGTCAGGCCTGGGGGCTCACACCTGTAATCCCAGCACTCTAGTAGGCCGAGGCAGGTGGATCACCTGAGGTCGGGCGTTCGAGACCAGCCAGAACAACATGAAAAAACCCTGTCTCTATTAAAAATACTAAAATTAGCTGGACGTGGTGGCGCATGCCTGTAATCTCAGCTACTCGGGAGGCTGAGGCAGGAGAATTGCTTGAACCCAGGATTGGGGGTTGTGGGAAGCCAAGATCACACAGTTGCACTCCAGCTTGGGCAATAAGAGTGAAACTCCATCTAGGAAAAAATAATACCTTTAGCAAGTCTTTCAGAAGCATTTAGCTTAATTTTTATAGGACCAGGAACAATCTTTCCACTTGCACTTGTGTTTCCACAGATTACTTAATATTTAATTATGTAACATAATTTCTGTAATAAATAAAACTAACACAAACAGATTTGGGTAGAAACTTCTCAACTGGTGGGCTCAGTAAGTCCCAGAAAGTAGTTTACTGGCTATGAGCATTCAGTGCATGTGAGCATAAATTAGTATATTTTACAGATGGAATAGAGGGCATTGTTTTTTTGTTGTTGTTGTTTAGTTTTGTATTTTTAGTAGAGATGGGATTTCACCATGTTGGCCAGGCTGGTCTTGAACTCCTGACCTCATGATCTGCCCACCTCGGGCTCCCAAAGTGCTGGGATTACAGGTGTGAGCCACCGTGCCCAGCCTGAGGGCACTGGTTAATACAATTAATCAGTTAAAGGAGTTTCTAACGTATCTTTTTTTAACCTTTTGAATTGGAAGTACATAACCCACTTTAAGAAACATAGGCTTGGCTGGGTGCAGTGTCTCACACCTATTACAGTCCCAGCAATTTGGGAGGCCAAGGCAGGCGAATCACTTGAGGCCAGGAATTTGAGACCAACCTGGCCAACATGGTGAAACCCCATCTCTAGCAAAAATACAAAAATTAACAGAGCGTGATGGCATATGCCTGTAATCCCAGCTAATTGAGAGGCTGAGGCACAAGACTCATTTGAACCCAGGAGGCAGAGGTTGCAGTGAGCCAAGATGGCGCCACTACACTCCAGCCTGGGTGACAGAGCGAGACTTGGTCTGAAAAAAAAAAAAGAAGAAAAGAAACATAGGCTGTATTGGCATATATAATCCAAAGCCTGGGGTAGATCTGGCATGACTTGATTCAGGGATTTGAATGATATGTCAGCTCCCTATCTTCCTCCGTCTCTCAGCTGTGCTTACCACCATGTTGGCTTCATACTAGACTCTATGCAGTGATAAGACAGTGATGGCAGCTCCTGGCACAGAAGAGAGAACATGTAACCCTCTCAGCAATCCTAACAAAAAGTGTCACTACTTTTCATCAGCTAAATTTGGGTATATGCTTACCTTGTACTGATCTATGGAGATGGGATGACCTGATTGACTTAGAATTGAGTCCTATGCCTCTCTGAAGCTCTCTGTAACCCCTGGACTGAGAAGAATCACCTTGGAGCATTCCAGCTTGCTATTATAGAACTCCATTCTTTTTTTTTTTGAGATGGAATCTCGTTCTGTTGCCCAGTGGTTTGATCTCAGCTTACTGCAACCTCCACCTACCAGGTTCAAGCGATTCTCCTGCCTCAGCCTCCTGAGTGGCTGGGACTATAGGCGCACACCACTACATCAGACTAATTTTTTTGTATTTTCAGTAGAGATGGGATTTCACCATGTTGGCCAGGCTCATCTCGAACTCCTGACCTCAGGTGATCTACCCACCTTGGCCTCCCAAAGTGCTGGGATTACAGGCATGAGCCACCGCACCAGGCAGAAGTCCATTCTTGAAGTAATGATTGCGTTAAGAAAGGACTATGGGCTTCTTGAGGGCAAGCATGGCATTGTGTTTCTCTCTGTACCCTTATACTTCATACACAGCATCC
Organism: Plecturocebus donacophilus; assembly: GCA_004027715.1. Lineage (NCBI taxonomy): Eukaryota > Metazoa > Chordata > Mammalia > Primates > Pitheciidae > Plecturocebus > Plecturocebus donacophilus. Next base: position 7,915 of record PVKP010018989.1, on the reverse strand, counting down.
AGCATGTTTCCCTGCACAGAGCAGACGTCACTTATTGTGAACCAAAAAACTGCAAGCATCTTTCTTCATTCACTGTGTACCTTATTGCAGTTTATAGAAGACTTGCCCTTGCTGTGCAAAATGCTAGTCCCTGTTTGCCCAGGGTTTATCATCTTTTGATCTTTTGTGCTGCCGAAAGACCTCAAAGCATAGGTTTGAATGGGGCTTGGACTCCGAGACCCATAGACCTAAACTCTGTATAGAATTCCCTGAGGAAAGTCTTTCCCTCTTCATCTCAAGTCTGGCATATTGCTCAATAACACTGGTTATGGTGATGCTGCAGTTTTATTTTATCTTTTGTGTTTGTTCTAGGGCCACTCTAAAGGACTCTCCTTGGGTCTCTTCCCTAATCCTCCTTTCTGACCCTCAGCTTCCATTGGTCCCTCTCTTCCTTGCAGCCACAGCTGCCTGGCTCCAGGGCACTCAGACGGCACTGTCGCCTAGGCAACCCAGAAGGGGGCTTCAATCTACTGTCTCCCCAGAGGGGTTGGGCTGGCCCTGAGCCAGGAAGAGGCAGGGGGCAGGGGACCTGTACCAGCCCTGCACAGGGCATGTCGGGAAGTAAACAGACTACTGGTGTGCTGTCTGCATTAAGAGGCTGGGGGAGGCCGGGCGTGGTGGCTCATGCCTGTAATCCAAGCACTTTGGAGGCCCAGGTGGCAGATCACCTGAGGTCGGGAGTTCAAGACCAGCTGGACCAACATGGTGAAACCCTGTCTTTAAAAAAAAAAAAAAAAAGAGGCTGGGGGAATGTCATGAGTGTGTTGTGTAAGCAAACAGCCAAGGATGCCAGTTCCTCCTAAGAGCAAAGAAATCAACAGGAGAAAGAAGTCCCCATACATCTTGGACTCAGATCTGCAGTGTTGGGGTTAACTGACCGAGGCTCTGTATTAGTTTCCTAGGGCTGCTGTAACAAAATACTACAAACTGGATGGCTCAAAACAACAGAAGTTTATTGTCTCACAGTTCTGGAGGCTAGAGGTCCAAAATCAAGGTGTCAGCAGGGCCGTGCTCACTTGCAACCTGCCGGGGAACATCCTTGTCTCTTCCTAGCTCCTGGTGGTTTGCGGGCAATCTTCAACATTCCTTGACTTACAGCTACTTAACTCCAAGCTCTGCTTCCGTAGTCACATAGCGTTCTCCCTGTTTGCCTCTGTTTTCATGTGGCCTTCTTCATGTAAGGGCACTAGTCATATTAGACTAAGAGCCCACTCTTGCTTCAGTATGACTTCATCTTAACTAATTACTTCTGCAGTGACCCTGTTTCCAAATAAGCTCACACTCTGGAATGGGGGTTTGGACTTCAACATATCTTTTTTAGGGGACACAATTCATCCCATAATAGCCTCCCAGATGGGTATGAAATGATAGGGGAGATGGTTTTAGAAGTTCCTATAGTAGGCCGGGCACAGTGGCTCACGCCTATAATCATAGCACTTTGGGAGGCCAAAGCGGGTGCATTGCCTGAGCTCAGGAGTTCAAGACAAGCCTGGGCCATACGGTGAAACCCCGTCTCTACTAAAATACAAAAAATTAGCCGGGCGTAGCAGCATGCGCCTGTAGTCTCAGCTACTTGGGAGGCTGAGGCAGGGAATTGCTAGAACCAGGAGGTGGAGGTTGTGGTAAGCTGAGATCACACCACTACACTCCAGCCTGGGCAACAGAATGAGGCTTCGTCCCTAAAAAAAAAAAGAAGTTTCTATAGTATAAGAGAAAGCCCTTTCTAAGGCTTATTGACAAGACTGAGAAAGCTCTAGGACACCAGGTGGAGGATCTTGGCTTTGTTTAGTAGAGGGGAACCAGGAAGGGTCTCAAAGAAGACTGCAGTGTGACAGTCTATGACTCAGGGTTTTTGTCATTGGTTGCCTTTTATTTTTTAGTGCCAGAGAAATGAACCACTTTTTTCTCCAATGCATACTCCCAGCTGCCTCTTTAAGTAACAGCCCCACACAGCCAGTTGCAGCATGACAAAAACCTTCTAAATGAATAGCACAGTTTGGTGTGGTTCCGAAGTAAGACTGCCACTTGCCAGCTGTGTCAGCCTTAGTTGCCTCCTCAGTCGAATGAGGATTATAAGAGTACCAAAGAGTTGTTACAAGGATTAAATGAGTATATGCATATATATATATATATATATATATATATAATATATAACATTTTACATATATATTGTATAATAATATGTATATGACTCAGAAGAAAGCCTAGTGAAGTAAGAACTCAACAAATGTTCACAATTATTATACAAAGATGAATAGTTCATTTGGCTAAGGAGTAAAGGAGAGCTCATTATTATTAGTGCTGCTTATTAAGACTTTAGACCCTGGTCAGGCATAGTGGCTCATGTTTGTAATCCCAGCACTTTGAGAGGCCAAGGTGGGTGGATCACTTGAGGTCAGGAGTTCAAGACCAGCCTGACTAACATGGTGAAACCCTGTCTCCACTAAAAATACAAAAATTAGCCAGGTATAGTGGCACGCACCTGTAGTCCCAGCTACCAGGGAGGCTGAGGCAGGAGAATCACTTGAACCCAGGAGGCAGAAGTTGCAGTGAGCCAAGATTGAACCACTGCACTCCAGCCTGGGTGACAGGGTGAGACTCTGTCTCAAAAAAAAAAAAAAAAGAATAGGAAGCAAAAGCTTTCACTTTTACTTTATACAATTTTTTTTAAAACACACATTATTTTAATAATAAAAACAATTTCATTTCGAAAATTATTAAAATAAAACATTTGGTGTGCAAGCAACATTATTATAGGCATGTCTTGAATCTGCTCTGATTTTCTTCAAGGAAATCATTCATGAATATGCATAGACTATTTCTGGAAGTATCTTCAAGAAGCTGATGACAGTGGTTGCCTCTCAAGAGAGACAATTGGGGACTGGTTTTTGGAGTCAGGGATGGGAAGAAAATGACCTTTATGCTACATATAAGATTTAATTTGTTTTTAACCAAATGCATGTATTATGAATTCAAATAAATTAAAAGAAAAATTTAAAAAGCTACAGTGATGCTTCCACAGGAGGCCTACACACCACCGCTTGTGCTGCTGCCATGTCTCTAGTGGTCCCTGAAAAGTTCCAGCATATTTTGCGAATACTCAACACCAACATAGTTAGGCGGCAGAAAATAGCCTTTGCCATCACGGCCATTAAGGGTGTGGGCAGAAGATACGCTCATGTGGTGTTGAGGAAAGCAGACATTGACCTCACCAAGAGGGCGGGAGAACTCACTGAGGATGAGGTGGAACATGTGATCACCATTATGCAGAATCCACGCCAGTATAAGATCCCAGACTGGTTCTTGAACAGACAGGGATGTAAAGGATGGAAAATATAATCAGGTCCTAGCCAATGGTCTGGACAAGCTCCATGAAGACCTGGAGCAGGCCGGGTGCAGTGGCTCATGCCTGTAATCCTAGCACTTTGGGAGGCCGAGGTGGGTGGATCACCTGAGGTCAGGAGTTCAAGACCAGCCTGGCCATCATGGTGAAACCCCCATCTTTTAAAAAAAAAAAAGACCTGGAGCTACTGAAGAAGATTTGGGCCCATAAAGGGCTGCACCACTTCTGGGGCCTTCGTGTCCGAGGCCCGCACCCCGAGACCACTGGCCACCATGGCCGCACCGTGGGTGTGTCCAAGAAGAAATAAGTCTGTAGGCCTTGTCTGTTAATAAATAGTTTATATAACGGAAAAAAAAAAGCCATAGTGATTTACAATTATCAATGAATAATGTGTAACTTACCTCATAACTGATCACAACACACTAATGCTTCCAACTGCAGTAGATGCTAAGCAGAGTGCTGACATTCAAACTCAGGACTCGAAGTCCAGGGCTTTTTTGGGGGATGGGATGGGGACAGAATCTCTATCACTCAGGCTGGAGAGCAGTGGTGCGATCTCAACTCACTGCAACCTTGCCTCCCAGGTTCAAGCAATTCTTGCACCTCAGCCTCCTTAGTAGCTGGGACTATAGATGTGCACTACCATGCCCGGCTAATTTTTGTATGTTTAAATTACAGACAGATGTTGCCATGTTGGCCAGGCTGGTCTCAAACTCCTGACCTCATGTGATCGGCCCGCCTCGGTGCCCCAAAGTGCTGGGATTACAGGCATGAGTCACCGCGCCCAGCCGTCCATGACTTTTAATAGTACATCACTGCCCAGTATGGTTGCTTCAAGGACTGCACCCTTGCAAGCCCAGTACCTCCAGCGCCACCCCCTGACTCAACCAGCCATGACAGTAACATCACAATTGACATAGCAGAAAAGTCATGACTGTGGAATTAACTCCTCAACAAACATTAAATATTCAGCTCAGTGAATTTTTATTATTATTTATTTATTTATTTTTTAAAGATGGGGTTTCACCACGTTAGTCAGGCTGGTCTTGAACTCCTGACCTCAGGTGATCCGCCTGCCTTGGCCTCCAAAGTGCTTGGATTACAGATGTGAGCCACCACGCCTGGCCAGCTCAGTGAAATTTTATGTATGTTCACTTGTGTAACCATCATTCAGATCAAGATATAGACCATACCATCTCTCCAAAAGGCTCCCTCATGCCCTCTCCTGTCCATACCACCTGCTAAATGTAACTACTCTTCTGATTCCTACCAACATAAATTAATTTTGCCTGTTTTTAAATTTCATGTAAATGGAATCATATGGTGTCGATTTGTGTCTGGTTTCTTTTGCTTGACACTATTTTGTGAGATTTATCCATGTGGTTGTATGTAGCAGTTGTTTGTTCATTCCAGGATTCAAAGTACTGAGTCGCAGGCATATATATATGTATTTAACTCTATATATACTGCGAAGCAGCTGTCCAACGTAGTTGTACAATTTATACTCCCACTAGCAATGTGAAAAAAGTTTCAGTTGTTGGGCAGGGTACAGTGGCTCATACTTGTAGTTCTGGCACTTCGGAAGTCTGAGGCGGGAGGATCACTTGAACCAAGGCGTTTGAGGCTGCAGTGAGCTACGATCGTGCCACTGCACTCCAGCCCGGCCAACAGAGTGAGACTTTGTCTCCGCACACACACAGAAGTTCCAGTTGCTCCACATCCTCACAGACTCTTGCTATTGTCAGTCGTTTTAACTTTTGCCATTTTGGTGGGGGTCACTATTTTAAACCTCTCTTGGTTTCTCGGTTTCCCAACTGCTCAGTCTTCTGGTCTGATAGACTCTCAATGGACTTTGGACTCCTGACCAACACTTCCTGCCCTTTCTTTCCTGGAATGGAGCCATATACTGTTACGACCTGATTGAATCCTAGAGCTTACCACTAACAAATCTGATCTCTGCCACAGGCTGAGACCTGATTCCAGCCCAGACTAAGCCCTAATGCTAAACACAGACTGGTCTCTATCCTAATCATAGACTATGCTCTTAGCCCCAGGCACTGAGCCCTAATCACAAGCACAGGGTGAACCCTGGTCGCAACCATACTCTAAGTCATTACCCCAGCAACAGACTAAGCTTTCATCCTAGATAGAGGTTTAAACTGATCTGATCCAAAATCATACTGATAAGCACAAGGGGACCCAGCACAGTGTCAGAAATTATTAGAAGATGTCAAACTGCAAGAATAAAATGCATTGTAAAGTAAACTACTATCTCCATAGTCTCTCCTTGGTTCACATCAAATTTTAATTCTCACTGAATTTTGCTTAGTTAGGGAAAGAGACTACAATCAACCCCACCCTGACATGTTATAAAGAACAGGCTGGGGGCGGGGGAGTGTGGCTCAAAGAAGCCTAAAGCTGAGCCAGTCTGCAGATGGTGGCGGGAAGACGGGTAACCTTCTTCCTGTCCTCACAAGATGGCAGGTTTATTTTAAGGGTGTTTTTAACAGCTTAAAAAATGGATTCAAAGAACACTGGGGGAAGCCTCTGATTTTTGGGCTTCTGCCCATGGTGCCTTTTTTTTTTTTTTTAACAATGGTATTTGACTCCCAGTGAGATTTGTTCCTTCATTACATTCTGATCATATTGCTTTTCATATCCCGTTCTCTGCAGAGGCTGTTGAGAAGGAAAAAGAAAACAGAGCCTTGAAGAATTAATGCTTAGAGGTTCTATTTTTTTTTCAAGACAGAGTTTCACTCATTTCTCAGGCTGGAGTGCAGTGGCGTGATCTCAGCTCACTGAAACCTCTGCCTCCTGGGTTCAAGTAATTCTCCTGGCTCAGCCTCCTGAGCAGCTGGGATTACAGGCATGTATCACCACACCCAGCTAATTTTGTATTTTTAGTAGAGATGGGGTTTCTCCATATTGGTCAGGCTGGTCTTGAACTCCCGACCCCAGGTGATCCGCCCGCCTTGGCCTCCCAAAGTGCTGGTATTACAGGCATGAGCCACCGCACCCAGCCTCCTTAGAGGTTCTGTTTGCCCTGTGTCTGCTAATCAGCAGCAAGCTGGGAACATAATTTTCACTTTTTCTTATGCCCTTGAGAAAAATCTTGATTTCGCCCTTAACACCAAGAACACCCTTAACACCAGGTCCACAGTGCAAAGTGGACCTTCGTACATTGTTCTCTCTCCTGGACAAAAATCCTGATTTGTTTGAGATTTCTAAACATTAACTGGGCAAGACAGTTTGGATGATGAGGCCACATGACATTGTGGAAAATGCTCTGGACTGAGCGAGTCAGTAGGCCTGGACAGTTGTGCCACCCTATGTCCTGCCACTGCAAGTCCCACCCTCTCTCTAGGCCTCCCTTCTCCATCAATAAGAATAAGGTTTAAGTGCAGCTCTTTGTAGCGTCTTTTACATACATTACTTCATTTAATCCTCATAAGAACCACTATTACTCCAATTTTATAAAAGAAGTAGCAGGGATTTTGAGAAATTAAGACTTGCCGAAGATAACAGAGTAATCAAATAGTTTTGATTGATTTGGTTTGTTTTCGGTTGAATGTAACTTGCTAATGTTGTTATTTGTCATTAATTCATTCATTGACAAACATTAATTCAGCATCTTCATGTGCCAAATACTGTTTTTTGACTCAAGGAACAGGGACATTTTCAGGAATAATCTTGTTGGTTAATACTCTATTCATGTCAATGTGTCAGTTTGAAAAAAGTATATCTGCAGGGTGCAGTGGCTCATGCTTGTAATGCCAGCACTTTGGGAGGCTGAGCTGAGCGGATCACCTAAGATCAGAAGTTTGAGACCAGCCTGGCCAACATGGTGAAACCCTGTCTCTACTAAAAATAAAAAAAATTAGCCAGGTATGGTGGCAAACACCTGTAATCTCAGCTACTTGGGAGGCTGAGGCAGGAAAATTGCTTGAACCAGGGAGGCAGAGGTTGCAGTGAGCCAAGATTGTACCACTGCATGGGTGACAGAGTGAGACTCTGGGCAAAAAAAAAAAAAAAGAAAAGAAAGGAAAAGAAAAGAGGCCAGGCGTGGTGGCTCACGCCTGTAATCCTAGCACTTTGGGAGGCCAAGGTGGGTGGATCACCTGAGGTCAGGAGTTCAAGACCAGCCTGGCCATCATGGTGAAACCCCATCTCTAAAAAAAAGAAAAGAAAAGAAAAGTATAATTAAGGATCTTTCCTTTCTTCTTCTCTTAAGACAAATTTGGGTTACTTTCCATCTATCTGCCCCTGGAAGTCTATAAAGGGACAATGTCAGCTGTGGTATTAGATAGCATTGCTCTTGGTAAAAATAATTCCTGACTGGTAAACTTCTTCTGGGCCAGGATACATAAGTACCTGATGAGAACACAGCTTTTGGGCCGCTCTAATTGCATTGACACTTGTAACTGGTTCATTGCCTGTGGAGAACCTGATAGCTATGCTCATGAGACACTAGATATAATGCCTATATGAGACATGGCATTTCTCCCTTTTTTTTTATTTTTCTTTTTTTTTTTT
>PVKP010018988.1:0-43291 GCA_004027715.1 Plecturocebus donacophilus | reverse complement strand
GGCAAGCGCCACCACGCCTAGCTAATTTTTTGTATTTTAGTAGAGATGGGGTTTCACTGTGTTGCCCAGGCTGGTCTTGAAGTCCTTAGCTCAGGCCTGCCTCCAGCCTCCCAAAGTGCTGGGATTACAGGCGTGAGCCATTGTGCCCGGCCTTTATATCTTTTTAATAAAAGATGATGTCAGCGTTGGAGAGTGACACTAACACATTTACACAAGTAGATACTCTTCCCCCCCATTCCCACCGACAGATCATCATATTGAGGAAGTTACTCTTGTATTCTTACTGTATTAAGAGTTTCTAACAAGAATGGATATGGAATTATATCTAATGCCCTCTATCACTTACAGAAATAATCATATAATTATTGTCTTTTGATCTAATAATATGATTAAGTATATTAATAGATAATAGCAAATCATGATTATATTATTGGTATGAATTTCAGCCAGTTGTAGGGTAGTGTTTTTTAAATGTGCTAGATTCTATGTGCCATTATTTTATCCAGCAGTTAGCAGAATAGCTATAAGTATGTGTTCATGCCCTCAGAGATGATGAATTTGTTTTTGCCTTTGTGTTCATGTTCAAGCCTTTATGTTCAAGCCCTCAGACATCATGAATTTGAGGATATTTGGACAAATTAAAGTGGTTTTTTTTTGTTTGTTTTGCTTTGTTTTTGAGACCAGAGTCTTGTTCTGTTGCACAGGCTGGAGTGCAGTGGCGTGATCATGGATCACTGCAACCTCTGCCTCCTGGGTTCAAGTAATTCTCATACCTCAGCCTCTCGAGTAGCTGGGATTACAGGCATGCATCACCCCACCTGGCTAATTTTTGTTCTTTTTTGTAGAGACGGGGTTTTGCCACGTTGGCCAGGCTGGTCTTGAACTTTTGACCTCAAATGATCTGCCCACCTCAGCCTCCCAAAGTGCTGGAATTTACAGGCATGAACCACTGTGCCTGGGCTTCAAGTAGAGATTGATGGAGATCTAGTTTATTTTCGTAGTATCGGATACCTTAAATACTAAACGGTGCTAATATTATAAATACCAAATTTAAAGCATTATAATACTAAATATTTATACTTTAGTAAAATCATGCATACTAATTATAATAAATGTGTAAAGACTATAACTGTTTTTCACAACCGAGCCATGAAGTATGTGATAGTTGTGCTTTCTCTTTTGTAAAATATTTTTTTCATAGAGTTAATGGACTCTGTTTGGGGATGGGGGCAGATTGCTTAGCTGTGTACTTATCACTGATTGATCCTCATTCAGCTCAAGCTGTAAAATTCCCCTCAGCACCATCAAAGACATCAAGCAACTTGCTGTTTTCTTGGTGCCATTTCTGGAGCCCTCTGCCCACTGTCCTGCAGCAGTCTGAACTGCGCTCACTAGACCTGCTCCCCAGCTGTCAGCCTTTTCCTACAACTCTGGGAAGACCCCTTTTCTCTCTCCTGTGGTTGAGTTCTTGTCTTCTGACTTCCATGTGTTCTTTCTTGGATTGCTTCTTTGGGTTGGTGGAACAGATCCTTCAGTACTTCTTGAGAAGGTATGCATGAGAGATAAGCTTTTTTAGATCAAGTATCTGAAAATATCTTTAATCTGCCTCATGATTTCATCTTTAGGTTGGCTGGGTTTAGAATTCTAGATTGGAAATAATTTTTTATTAAAATTTTGAAGACACAGTCTATTGTTTTCTACTTTTTTGTGTTGCTGCTGAAAAGTCTGAGGTCATTCTGATTCCCAATCCTTTCTATATGAGCTGTTTATTTCCCTCTGAAAGCTTTACCTCTTATCTTTATTCTACATGTTCTGAAATTTCACGGCAATGTACACAAGAAGATCTTTTTTTTTCCTCTTTATTTACGAGAGGATCTTTTAATACAAAATGTTCTTGTGTTATTTCTTTAATAATTTCCTCTCTTTTGTGTTGTATATTGTTTTTTTAGAACCCCTGATAGTTGAACGGTAGATGTCCTGGTTAGACCCTCAAGTATTTAAGAAAATGTATTTTCTTTTCTATATTTTATCTTTTTTGCCCTACTTTGTATGTAATTTCTCCTAATATTTTATCTTCTAATAATTTTATCTTCCAGTATTTTTCCTGGGTATTGAAAAATTTTCTGCTCTCAGGTGTTTAATTTATGAGTGCTCTTTCTTTTCTCTGTGTTCCCTTTTTTTCCTCCACATTCTGTCCTTGTTTCATTGATGCAACATTACTTTTTTTCTCTGAGGATTAATTTTTGTTTCTTCCACTTTTTTTTGTTTGTTTTTGGGTGGCTGTTTTCCATTTTAAAGTTTTCTGTTTTCCCTCAAATGTCTGGTGATCCTCGGCTATCCAGTGTTTACGACAGAGGCCCTAAAAACTCACTGGAGCATCTCTGGGCATGAGTGCTTTGGAACATGTAAGCGTAAGATGACAAAAATCAACCAGAAGTATGTGTTCAAGCTGCTATGTCTAACTGGAAGTTTCTTTGGAGAAAATTTCAACAGGTTTTTTTTTTTTTTTGAGGCAGTGTCTTACTCTGTTGCCCAGGCTGGAGTGCAGTGGCATGGTCACAGCCCACTGCAGCCTTGACTTCTTGGCTCAGCTGATCCTCTCACCTTAGCCTCCCAAATAGCTGGTACTACAGGCACATGCCACCACTCCTGGCTAGTTTTTGTGGTTTTTTTTTTTGTAGAGACAAGGTTTTGTCATGTTGCCCAGGTGGGTCTCGAACTTCTGGGCTCAGGCAGTCCTCCCACCTCGGCCTCCCAAAGTGTTAGGATTAGAGGTGTGAGCCACTGTGCCTGGCCTTCAACAGTTGTTTTGACATACACAATTTTCACTTTGTACACAACTTTAGAATCTAATTTTCAGCTAAGATGTGATTCTATTATATGTTCTAGATATTAACACGAATTGTTTGGTGGGAATGTATGTTAATTTTCACTTCTGGTGCCTTTAAACTTTTCTGTTTTTTAAAAAAAGTGTTTCCAAAGAATGTCATATGGTATTTACAGGGGCTGGGGGTAGGAGTACAGGGTTTTGTTGTTTATAATGGGTACATAGTTTCAGTTTTGCAAGATGAAGAGTCTGGGAGATGGGTGGTGGTGATGGTTGGACAACAGTGTGAATGTACTTAATACCAATGAACTATAAACTTAAAAATGGCTAAGATAAGCTGGGCACGGTGGCTTAGGCTTATAATCCCAGCACTTTGGGAGACCGAGGCAGGTGGATCGCTTGAGCCCAGTAGTTCGAGACTAGCCTGGGCAACAGGGTGAAACCCTGTCTCTACTAAAAATACAAAAATTAGCCAGGCATGGTGGCAGGTGCTTGTAATCCCAACTACTCAGGAGGCTCAGTTGGGAGAATTGCTTGAACCTGGGAGGCTGAGATTGCAGTGAGCTGAGATCATGCCACTGTACTACAGCCTGGGCAATAGAGTGAGACTCCATCTCAAAAACAAAACAAAACAGAAAAACAATGGCTAAGATGGTAAATTTTATGTGATGTATATTTTGCCGTAATTAAAAAAATTTCAAGGCCAGGCATGGTGGCTCATGCCTGTAATCCCAGCACTTTGGGAGGCCAAGGCGGGTGGATCACCTGAGGTCAGGAGTTTAAGACCAGCCTGGCCAACATGGTGAAATCCCATCTCTACTAAAAAAAAAAAAAAAAAAAATTAGCTGGGTGAGGTGGTACATGCCTGTAATCCCAGCTGCTTGGGAGGCTGAGGCAGGAGAATCGCTTGAACCCGGGAGGTGGAGGTTGCAGTGAGCCGAGATTGAGCCATTGCACTCCAACCTGGGCAACAGGAGCAAAACTCCATCTCAGAAAAAAAATTTTCAGTTTTTGAATGTTCATAATAAGAAAAATAATAAAGGGAGTGAGTTTTCATGATCTTCCCTTCAACCATCATCAGTTAATAGGATATCTGGAGAAATGGAAACAGCACACGGAGCTTCCAATTTATGTAGTGCAATCAGATTGCCAGATACTGGGCATAAGTTAGAGCTTTACTCAGCTCTTTCCTCAGATCAAGGATTTCCTGAAATTAACCGGTTGACAGATCCAGCTTGTTAAACTGCTTACTAGATTACAAGGCAAAAATGATATCTTTCTTGTTTACTGACCTATCTCCCGCACGTCTGATGTAGTAAGCTCTCAATAATTACATGTTGATGAATAAATTAACAGGATATGCCAGTACTCCAAAAAATTGTGCTGGAGTAATCATACCTTTACCTTAAACACATACAAATAAGGAAGATAAATCTATAAAGCACAAGAAAAATGCAGGAGGATGTCTCCATGACCTTGGAGTAGGCAAAGGTTTCTTAATTAGGTCACAAAACTCACTAATCATAAAACAAAAAGGATGCTACGTCCAAATCAAACACTTCTATTCATGAAAACTGTAAGAAGGCAAAAGAACAAGCCATAGAGAAGATATTCATGATATAGTCATGTGTCACTGGACGACAGAGATACGTTATAAAAAACGTGTCACTAGACAATTTCATTGTGCAAATATTATGGACTATACCTGCAGAAACCTGGAGAGTATAACCTACTGCATACTTAGGCTATCAGGTATAGTCTGTTGCTCCCAGACTGCAAACCTATACAGCATGTTACTGAAAAGGATACTGTAGGCAGTTGTAACACAATGGTACATATTTGTGTATCTGAACATAGAAAAAGGCAATGCATTGTGCTGCAGCTATGATGGCTGAGGAATCACTAAACAATAGGAGTTTTTCAGCTTATTATAATCTTATGGGAATACCATCGTATGTGCAGTCCATCGTTAACTGAAATACCATGTGACACATGACTGTATATTTTATTCATCTGATAGAGGTCTTGTATCTAATATATAGAGAACTCTACACATCAGTAAGAAAAAGCCAAATAATCTCAATTTTAAACGTATTTTCTTTTTTTTGAGACATAGTCTCTCTCTGCTGCCAGACTGGAGTGCAGTGGCGCAAACTCAGCTCTCTGCAACCTCTGCCTCCCGGGTTCAAACAATGCTGCTACTTCAGCCTCCCAAGTAGCTGGGACTACAGGCAGGTACCACCACGCCCAGCTAATTTTTTGTATTTTTATTAGAGACGAGGTTTCACCATGTTAGCCAGGATGGTCTCGATCTCCTGATCTCATGACCCGCCCGCCTCGGCCTCCCAAAGTGCTGGGATTACAGGTGTGAGCCACCGTGCCCTGCCTCAAAAGGCTTTTTAAAAGTATACAGGCCAGGCACGGTGGCTCACACCTGTAATCTCAGCATTTTGCGAGGCCAAAGCAGGAGGATCATGTGAGCCCAGGAGTTTGAGACCAGCCTGGGCAACATAGTAAGATCCTGTCTCTCTTAAAAAAAGGTGTACAAAAGACTTGAATATTTACTTTATTAAGGAGCATTTCCAGAGGGTTAATAAGCATGTAAAAAGATGCCTTAATATCATTCTTTACAAGGGTAATGTAACTTAAACCACAGCAAGTCATCATTATACACATCCACTAGAATGGCTAAAATTTAAAAGGCTGAGAATAGCAAGTGTTAGCAAGAATGTGGAGTAGCAGTAACCCTTGTGCATTGCTGATAACAGTGTAGCTGCCTTTAAAAAGCTGGCATTTTCTACTAAAGTTAAGTACATGCTTGTTTTGTGACCTAGCAATTCCATTATTAGACATAAACCCAAGAGAAATGGATGCATCTTTCCATAAAAAGACGTACAAGAATGTATGTAACAGCTTTATTTGAAATGGCCAAGGCCAGGTGTGGTGGCTCACGCCTGTAATCCCAGCACTTTGGGAGGCAGAGGTGGGCAGATCACTTGAGGTTAGGAATTCAAGAGTAGCCTGAACAACATAGTGAAACTCTGTCTCTACTAAAAGTGCAAAAATTAGCCGGGTGTTGTGGCACACGCCTGTAATCACAGCTACTCAGGAGGCTGAGGCAGGAGAATTGCTTGAACCTGGAAGGTGGAGATTGCAGTGAGCTGAGATCCTGCCACTGCATTTCAGCCCGGGTGACATACATACACACACACAGACACACACAGACACACACACACACACACACACACACACACACACACACCCAAAACCTGAGGGGGAAGTGTCTCATCAAGAGAAAAGTGGGTGGTTTATGAAACACATATACAAGGGAATGTTATATAACAAGAAAAAAGAATAAATTGCTGGTCAGTGCAGTTGCATGAATGAGTCAAAGAATTCTGTCAAAAAAAGCCAGATATAAAAGAATGCGTATATGTTTATGAAGTTCAAGGACAGGCAAAACGAATGCTGATGATCTGTTATAGTGGCCCCTCCGGAGGAGGATGTAGATGCCTTATGGGGTACTGGGAGATGTTCTGAATCTCCATATGAGTGGTTTTTACACAAGTATATGCATATGTACAATTTCTTCAAGCTTTGTGCTTAAGATTAGTGTGATTTTGCATATTTAACCATGTATATTCTCCCGGCTTTTAAAAATTAGAGATACTCATTATTAGACTCGAGGAAAATAGGACTTAGAAATTGCAAATCACATTCAAGGGGAAGAGAAGATGATCAGCAAAGGTTAGGAGAGAAAAAAACTGGAGGTGGTAAACACAATATATAATCATGGGATTTAGGAAATCCCCTATTAAAGGACAGACCTCAAACTTGGTAAAACCTATAGAAAAAACAAAGGCCAGTTTTATGAGTAATGAAGAGACAACTAAAATAAAACAACACAGGAAAGTTGAAAATAAGGAATGGGCTGGATACAGTGAGCAAGTGCAAATTGAAATGAACAGAATTGGCCAGATGTGGTGGCTTACACTAGTGATTTCAGAGCTTAGGGGGCTGAGGCGGGAGGATGGCTTGAAGCCAAGAGTTCGAGACGAGCCTGGACAACATAATGAGACCCCCATCTCAACAAAAAAATTCGTAAAAGATGAACCAGGCATGGTGGTGTGCACTTGTAGTCCCAGCTGTTCAGGAGTCTGAGGCAGGAGAATAGCTTGAGCTGTACTCCTAGGCAACAGAGCAAGAACTTGTCTCTTAAAAATAAAAGGAAGGAAGAAAATAAAAAAGGAAACAGAATTTACAATATTAATATTAGGCTGATTAGAAATTCAAGGTTAAAATATTAAAATGTATGCAGTGTCAGTTTGTACCATTGCAAAGTTTGACATACCTAGAAGATATAATAATCATGAAACTTTATGCACTTAAAAACATTCTATCAAAGTATATGAAGTAAAAGCTATTAGAAATATAGAAGAATTTAGGCCGGGCATGGTGGCTCATGCCTGTAATCCCTGCACTTTTGGGAGGCTGAGGAGGGTGGATCACCTGAGGTCAGGGAGTTGGAGACCAACCTGGCCAACATGATGAAATCCCGTCTCTACTAAAAATAGAAAAATATTAGCCCGGTGTGGAGGCAGGCACCTGTAATCCCAGCTACTCAGGAGGCCTGAGGCAGGAGAATCACTTCAACCCAGGAGGCAGAGGTTGCGGTGAGCTGAGATCATACCACTGCGCTCCAGCCTGGGTAACAAGAGTAAAATTCCATTTCAAAAAAAAAAAGAAAGAAATATAGAAGAATGTAAAACTACATAATTGAAGATACTAACATACTTTAGAATTTAATCACAGGCAAAAAATAAATGAGAATATGAAATAATTAGATAGCAATAAACTTGTTATATATAAAAATAAATGCCATTTTATACACGTGAAACAGGGAATATTAAATTTTTCAGCACCCGTGGTACATTGATAAAAAGTTGTTAATTGCCACAAAGAAAAATTACAATAAAGTCCAAAGGGCAGAAATCACGTAGCTCCTGCTTCTCTGACTGTGTGGCAATAAAACTAAAATTTACAATAAGAAGTCCTACAAAAAAATTTGGCCATTTGGAAAATTTAAAACATTTTTCTGCAGAATTCCTTTCATCTACTTTGTTTGGATTTTTCTGATGTTCTTCTAGCTTCTTGAGATGAGTACTTAATTTATTCATTCATTCTTTCTTTCTGTTTTTTGTTTAAAGGAATTAGAAAAAAGTGGTGAATAGCATTGTCTGATATTTTCTCAAAATGGATCCTGAAATGCGGAAGTATTGACTCATAGGATATGATCATTTTAAGACTTGGGGCACACAGTGATAAGTTTTCCAAATAGGGCATAGTAGTTCCTTCTCCAGGGGATGAGAGTACCTGTCTCAATATGCTATTAGAGTATGACCACTGAAAAATGAGAAAATAGCAACAAAACAGCTTTTTCATATTGTTTTCATTTGCATCTGTTTAGTAACAGTTGAACTTTTAAAATATGTTTATCTCAGAAATGTTTATTCAGTCCTTCCTCCCTTCCATTTTCTACTGGGATATTAGTGCTTTACTTATTGATTTTTAAATATCCTTTATATATTAAGAATATTAATTCTTTGCCATGTTTGCAAACATTTTCCCCACTGTTCCTTGCCTTTTATGTTTTTTAATATATAAAAGTGATTATTTTCACATAATCAGATCTATGAATCTTCTGATATCTCCTCTATTATTTTTATGGTAAGAGATTCCGTCTCCATAATTATTAACTAATAATAATTATAGCAACAGCTAACATTTATTGAGGGCTGGTTATGTGTCAGGCAATAAGCTAAGTCCCTTATTTTATTTAATCACAAAAACCCTACAAGGGAAGTATTTTTTATTATCTTCTTGCAATTGAGAAAAAAAACAAGGAAAGAGATGAAATAGTTTGTCTATAAACACTGAACCAGTGATGTTCAGTATTCACCCACATTTCATTTTAGTTTTTATGGTTTATGTTTTTATATTTAGCTTTTTAATCCCGAAATTTGTGAAATGGTGTGAAGCTCCTTTCAAACATTACTTACTCCCTCGCTATCCTTCAAATGAATAAATCATTTCTCTCTCTAGTTGTTTAGTATGCTTCCTCTATTATATATTAAATTTTAATACATAACAAGGTCTCTTTCAGGGATATCTGCTCTGCTTTTATTGACCTATACACTTTTACACAAATGCCACAATGTTCTAATTGCTGTATCTTTTTTTTGAGATGGAATTTCGCTCTTGTCGCTCAAACTGGAGTGCAGTGGTGACATCTCAGCTCATCGCAACCTCTGCCTCCCAGATTCAGGTGATTCTCCTGTGTCAGCCTCCCAGGTAGCTGTGATTACAGTTACCACCATGCCTGGCTAATTTTTGTATTTTTAGTAGAGGAAGGTTTCACCATGTTGGCCAGGCTGGTCTTGAACTCCTGACCTCAGGTGATCCATCTGCTTTGGCCTCCTAAAGTGCTGGGATTACAGGCGTGAGCCACCATGCCCGGCCTAATTGCAGTATCTTTATTTTCAGTTATAATATGTACAAGAGCAAGGCTCACTTCATTATTCTTCTCTTTAAAAAACATTCTGAGGCCAAGCATGGTGGCTCATGCCTGTAATCCCAGCACTTTGGGAGGCCGAGGCAGGCAGATCACTTGAGATTAGGAGTTCGAGACCAGCCTGGCCAACATGGTGAAACCTCATCTCTACTAATAATACAAAAATTAGCTGAGCTTATCCCAGCTACTTGGGAGGTAGAGGCAGGAGAATTGCTTGAACCCGGGAGGCAGAGGTTTCAGTGAGCCGAGATTGTGCCACTGTATTCCAGCCTGGGTGACAGAGTAATACTCTGTCTCAAAAAAAAAAAAAAAAAAAGAAAAATTCCGAGAGTTCTTGGCTTTCAGTAACGATGGAGTAGCTTGTATCAGAATAATACTCCCACCAATGACAAAAATAAATTTTGGACACAGTGTTTTAAAAACATAGTTTGTAGGTACTGGAGAGCAATCAAAAGCAAGCAGAAATTGGAGTGAATTTAATTCTTGAAAGAAAAACTCCCATCCAGGGGAGCTACCTTTTTAAGGCTTTTTCCTTGACGCACTCCCCAGTCCACCAGGTCCTAGCAAATAGAGCTCAAGCAGAAACCCGTGTCATATTGGTTTGAGGAATTGGGGGATGGATTCTGAGACTGTCAGCATGTTTGGAAATTGAAGATGACAATCCTAGAAAGAGAACCATACAGGGGATCACCCCAAACTCTGCATATAAACACCCCTCACATGCTAGACTAACTGCTGAACTGCCCATGCGTAGGTGAAGTGTCACAGATTCCAGCAGAGATTTCAGTAGCTGCCTGCTACGGGAGAGAGAGAATTTGGAGTTGGAGTCTTGTCAAGTTAGAGGAGATTTGATAGACACCTTGGACTTTGCTTTGAAATCCCAGAAGGGCTACCCCTTAGGGGCAGATACTACCTCCCAGGACGATGGCATTTTCCCTAGGACTAAGGGCAAAACAGAAATAAAGCATAAAATTGAGCCTACATCAGATCTGCCAGTAATCTGCCTACTGGAATAAACTTAATTCTGCAGAAGAAAACAGAATCCAGAGCCTCTGCAAACTATCACCTTCGGCATCCTGTATAAAATTTAAAAATTACTAGCCATAGAAAGAAACAGGACCCTGTGAACCTTACTGAAATGAAAAGTCAGTTAATAGAAACAGATTCACAGATGAACAAGAACTTTATGAACAAATATGTTAAAAGAATTTACATGAAAAAATGGGTGAAAGGGTAAAGAGTTGAGGAGTTGCAGTGGAGATGAGGAAGTTTTAAAAAGGAACCAAGTATAAATCTTAGAACTGGAAAACACAAAACCTGACACTGAAATTTCCCTGGATGAGAGGCACAGCAGATTGGGCTCAACAGAAGGAAGGATCAGTGAACTTAACAACAGGTAAGCAGAAATCATCCAAACTGAAGTATGTAGAGAAAAAATAACTGGAATAAAAATAGGAGCAGAGCCTTAATGACCTGCAGGACAAAAATCAAACTGTCTAACGTAGGGTGACTGCTGTACTCTCCAGAAGGAGAGAAGAGCGAGACAGGAAAGCATTTGAAGAAATGTTGGCTTGGAAATTTCCAATTTTGATTAAACCCCCACACAAACAGCAGCCCAGAAAGTATGGCCAATGACAAGTAGGATAAATGCAAAGAAAATTACATCGAGGTGTATCCTAGTGAAACTGCTGGATATTAAAAATAAAGAAAAAGGGGCAGGGTGCGGTGGCTCACACCTGTAATCCCAGCACTTTGGGAGATCACGAGGTCAAGAGATGGAGACCATCCTGGCCAACATGGTGAAACCCTGTCTCTACTAAAAATACAAAGAAATGAGCCAGGTGTGGCGGAACGCGCCTGTAGTCCCGGCCACTTGGGAGACTGAGGCAGGAGAATTGCTTGAACCTGGGAGGCAGAGGTTGCAGTGAGCCGAGATTGTGCCTGGTGACAGAACGAGACTCCATCTCAAAAATAAATAAATAAATAAAAAGGGAACAAGGATCAGAATTATGGCTGACTCATAATCAGAGACTGTAGTGCACTGGACAATGGAATGACGTATTCAAAATGGCGAAAGAAAAAAGACACTTAACCTAGAATTCTCTATACAGTGTAAATATCCATGTAGTAAAAATAAAGACATCATAAGATAAAAGCTGAGATTAATTGTCACCAGTAGACATGCATTTAATAAATCTCCAGTGTGAGATCTTCCCATTGAAGAGAAGATAATACTGTTTCAAGAAAGAGAAATATGTTAGGAATGGGGTCCCGATCCAGACTCCAAGAAAGGATTCTTGGATCTCACACAAGAAAGAATCCAGGGTGAGTACGCAGTGCAAAGTGGAAGCAAGTTTATTAAGAAAGTAAAGGAATAAAAGAATGACTACTCCATAGATAGAGGGCTGCTGGTTGCCCATTTTATCTTTATTTCTTGTTGATATGCTAAACGGGGTAGATTATTTATGCTTTCCCTTTTAGACCATATAGGGTAACTTCCTGACGTTGCCCTGACGTTTGTAAACTGTCATGGTGCCGGTGGGGGTGTAGCAGTGAGGATAACCAAATGTTCCTCTCGTGCCATCTTGGTTTTGGTGGGTTTAGGCCAGCCCCCTTACTGCAGCCTGTTTTATCAGCAAGGTCTTTATGACCTGTGTTTTGTGCCGACCTCGTGTCTCATCCTGTGACTTAGAATGCTTCAACTGTTCTGGGAATGCAGCCCAGTAAGTTTCAGCCTAATTTTATCCAGCTCCTATTCAAGATGGAGTTGTTCTGGTTCACATGCCTCTGACAATACTAGATGGAAATTTGGGTCTTCAGGATAAAGAGCAGTGAGAATGTTAAATACATAGGAAAATATAAAATACTATTTTATTTTTATTCTTCAATTCTGTGGAAGTCAGTTGACTAAAGCAATAACAACATCATGTTAGATTTATAATATACTCATATATTTGTATATAGTGAACAGTTTGGAACAATAGCACAGAAGACAGAAGGGAGTGTAAATGGAATTAAGATTCTTTTTTTTTTTTTGAGATAGAATCTCACTCTGTCGCCCAGGCTGATGTGCAATGGCAAGATATCTGGACTCACTGCAACTTCCGCCTCCTGGATTCAAGCGATTCTCCTGCCTCAGCCACCCAGTTAGCTGGGATTACAGGTGCCTGCCACCATGCCTGGCAAATTTTTATATTTTTAGTAGAGACAGGGTTTTACCATGTTGCCCAGGCTGGTCTCTAGCTCCTGAGCTCAGGTGATCCATCTGCCTTGGCCTTTCAAAGTGTTGGGATTACAGGCATGAGCCACTGTACCTGGCCAAGATTCTTAATAAAATGTATTATTAATATAAATAAAATAATACAATATGGTACATACAATTATAGGTATCATCAGAGTTCTTAATATGTAACATGGTGTAATATTGATTTAGAGTAGACTGCTAAATTGAGAATGCATATTGTAATCCCTAAAGGGACCACTTAAAAAAATACAAAGAAATATATTTAAAGATCCAGAAGAGGATACAGAATGGACTACCTAACATTCCTAGTTACTCTTTTTTTCAGTCCATTATTTTTATTATATTTTTATTCATCAAGTTCATATGCTGCTTATATATGCCAGGTGTTGATCTATAAAAGTAACACCTTATTTAATCTTAATCTTTATAACAACTTTATTCTCATTTTACAGATGAGGGACCTGACTCATAGCTATTAAGTGTCAGAGCCAGGATTGAACATAAGCCGCTTTTTTTCTGATTTTTGCTTTTAGCCACTATGTTATGCTTCTAGTGGAGGAAACAGCTGACACATAAATTAACAAATGAGAGTCCTATTGATATGAGCTACAAAGGAAAAGAACAATTTTATCTGTCTCAGTAAGGGTTCAACCAGAGAAACAGAAGCAATGGGAAATATGTATGCTGTTGTCACATCTGAGGCTGGAGCTTGAGGTCTATGTGGCAGGTAGTCAGGAAAGGAAGATTCAGAGCAGTCTGGAATCCCACAAGGGCAGAATGAAACCTGTTTCCATTCTTGTTGCCTCTGACCTTGGTGTTAAGAAAGTCCTTGTTATTCTTTTTTTTGGTGGGGGGTGGGGGGATGGAGTCTCACTCTGTAGCCCAGCCTGGAGTGCAGTGGCGTAATCTTGGTTCACTGCAACCTCTGCCACCCGAGCTCAAGCGATTATCCTGTCTCAGCCTCCCAGGTAGCTGGGATTACAGGCACGAGCCACCATGCCCAGCTAATTTTTGTGTTTTTTAGTAGAGACGGGGTTTCGCCATATTGGCCATTCTGGTCTTGAACTCCTGATCTCGTGATCCGCCCACTTCAGCCTCCCAAAGTGCTGGGATTTTAGGCATGAGCCACTGCTCCTGGCCTTTTTTTTTTTTTGAGATCGAGTTAGTTTCACTCTTGTTGCCCAGGCTGGAGTGCAGTGGCATGATCTCGGCTCACTGCAACCTCTGCCTCCCAGGTTCAAGTGATTCTCCTGCCTCAGCCTACCAAATAGCTAGGATTACAGGTGCCCACCACCACGCCTGGTTAATTTTTGTATTTTTAGTAGAGATGGGGTTGCACCATGTTGGCCAGGCTGGTCTCACACTCCTGACTTCGGGTGATCCACTGCCTTGGCCTCCCAAAGTGCTGGGATTACAAACGTGAGCCACTGCACCCAGCCGATTCTTGTTATTCTTATTTGTTGTGCATTCTCCCAGATAAGCTTGAGGAACATCTGAGATAACTTAAAATAATTGGGATTTTTATTGAAATTGTGTTAAACTTATAAATTAATTTGAAAAGCCTTTTTCATTTGTCTTATTTCTCTGCAATATTTCTTTATACTGATCTAACGTTCTATAAGACTATAGTAATTTTATATTTCTCATGGCTACTGTGAAAGGAATTTCTCTTCATTTTATTTATGCTGGTACATAGGAGTACTACTGATTTTTAAATTTTATATATATTCTATATCTTGCCACCCCACTCAACTTTCTTATGATTAAATAAAATTTTATAGATATATGATCAATTATTTTGTAAACTTGTTTCTAATTCTTAGACATTTTAATTTTATTTCCTGCCTTATTACATAGGATGAAACCCCAAGAATAATATTAAGTGTTACTGATGACAGTGATAATGAGTTTTAGGATAAATAACTTTTTTTTAAGAGGTAGAAAAAGGGATTATCACTAAATGCTACGAATATATTTTATAGCTATTGAAAATCCATTAAGCACCAGTATGCTTTATTCACGTTTATTCATACATTGAACAATTATTTGGTGAATGCCCACTATGGATTGATCAGTATTTTAGGTTTTGGGGATATAGTAATGAATAAGGCAGAGAATAAAAGTTCAACAACATTAAAATGCTCAGAAAACCATGTAAGATAAAAGAAAGATTGCAAAAAGCCATCTATGTTTGGCAACCAGAGGAGTATTATATAGATAGTAATTGCTGTAGAAAAGTACTTCCCGCTGGGGTGATCAGAGAGCGCTTTGGTGATGGAAGCGATAACCCAGAACAACTGACAGGCCTGAGTGTGTTGAGGAGAAGCTGCTCTGATGGCTGAAACATCAGCGATAGAAGACTGATGCCTGATTCTCTAGAGTATAAGGCATATCAGGGGCTGAGGAATAAACTAGTTTGCTTTAGGGTGAGTGTATGGTAACAGGTATTTAGTTTAGTTTTGTTTTGGGATGCAGTCTCACTCTGTTACCCAGGCTGAAGTGCAATAGTACTATCTTGGCTCACTGCAACAACCTCCGCCTCCCGGGTTCAAGCGATTCTCCTGCCTCAGTTTCCTGAGTAGCTGGGATTAAAGATGCCTGCCACCATGCCTGGCTAATTTCTATATTTTTAGTAGAGATGGGGGTTTCACTCTGTTGGCCAGTCTGGTCTTGAACTCCTTAACCTCCAGTGATCCACCCGCCTCAGCAGCCCAAAGTGCTGGGATTACAGACCTGAGCCACCGCGCCCAGCCTGGTAACAGTTTTTATACTTATCTTTGGGGATCCCTGGAGATTCTGAGGAGATATTTGAGGGAGAAAGAGGGAATCAAGAAGATGGGATTCTGATTTTTCTCCATGCCCCACTGGACCTCCTAAACCTGAACATTACTTTTATCTGTTTTACATATTGGGGTCTCTATTCATTTATTCTCTCTACAGTTTTTTTTTTTTCTTTTTGAGATAGGGTCTTGCTCTGTCACCCATGCTGCAGTGGTGCAATCATGGCTCACTGCAGCCTTGACCTCCTGGGCTCAAGGAGTCCTCCTGCTTCAGCTTTCCTAGTAGCTGGGACTACAAGTATACACCATTGCACCCAGCTATTTTTTTTTAAGGTCGGGTTGCACTATGTTGTCCAGCCTGGTCTTGAACTCCTGTACTCAAGTGATCCTCCTGCCTCAGCCTCCGAAAGTGCTGAGACTACAGGTGTGAATCAGCATGCCTGGCTTTTTACACATTTTTATTGAATACCTACTAGGTGGGAGTAGAACATAGGTGTTTTAGGTACTAGGAACAGAGCAGTGAATAAAATAACCCCAAATGTAATGGTAGAGTGGGAGGGAGAAGGCAGTGAATAGAATAAAATATAAACATAAGTAGAGTAAGAGCAATAGAGGATGCTTCTACGAATTTGCAATTTTAAATGGGATGGTTTGGAAAAGCCCCTCTAAGATAACATTTTGAGCAAAAACTTGAAGAAAACGAGGAAGCAAAACCTGCAGATTTCAGGGTAGAAAGAGTTTCAGGAAAAGGAAATGACCCATACAAAATCCTGAAGAGGAAGTGTGTCTGGCAAATTCTAGGAACAAGAACGGTAGGGCAGGTGGATAGTAGTGAGAGACAAGGTCGCAGCATTAACAGGAAGTGAGGTTGTATAGGGCAGCATTGATCTTGGTGAGGACTTTGGTTTTCCTTTGAGTAAAATGGAAAATCATCAGAGTGTTTTAAGCGAGGAGTGAGACCATCTGATGTAAGATTTAATAGGATCACCAGGGTGGAAGCTGGGAGACTAGTGTTAAGACATCCTCAGATTCCCTGGATATTTTTTGGAAGTAAATCCAACAGAATAGCCTGATTTGTTGGATCTGGATATGAAAGAGAAGTAGACATTAAGGATGACTCCAGGGTTTTTGGCCTTATGTGACTACAAGTCTGGAGTCATCATTAACTAGGAATGGAGCAGTGTGGTGGGGCAGGATTAGGAGTTCAGTGTTAGACACCAGATATCCAAGTGGAGATACAGGTGGCAGAGGGATATTATGAATCAAGTTCAGAGGAAAGATCTGAGCTACAGATATAAATTTAACATTGTTAACGTCTTGATTTTGATAATTATTCTGTGATTATATATAAGCACCCCAAATCAAGACATGCATACTGAAATATTTAAGGGGTAGGGTGTGATGTCCCTGACTTAGTCTCAAACAGTTCAGGGAAAATAATCACATAGATTAATAGAGAATAATAAAGCAAATGTGACGAATTTAACATTTAAAGAACCTGGGTGAAAGATATATGAGAATTCTTTGTACTATGCTTTCAGCAGCTTTTCTGTAAGTCAGAAATTATTTCATAAAAGAATGTCTTTAAAAAGTGAAGAAAAATACAGACATTTCCAGGCAAACAAAAAGAGAAAATTCATCACCAGCACACTGTACTGAAAGAAACACTAAAGGAGTTTTCAAGCAGAGAGAAAATAATCTCACATGGAAACACAGAAATGCAGGAAGGAATGAAGAATGAACAAAAGGACACATATCAGTGAATATTGACTGTGTAAAGTAAGAATGTCTTTCCTGTGGATTTTAACATACATTATAATTGAAACACGTGCCAGTACATGAAAGAGTGAGTGAAGGGTAAGTGTTATACATGTGAGGATCTTTGGGGGAACTAACATTTCTCATTTATATCATACTATAGTAAATAAAGGATGTATTGTGATGTCTAGGGCACTGATTTGCGAGTGTTTTAGTCTCAGGACCCCTTTCACTCCTAATTGAGGATCTCCCAGTAGGCAAACATCCAGTAATTATTGTTGCAGACAAGTTCCATTGATGGGTGCTAAAATGAGAAGATGAAAGTTTGAAAAGAAAGAGCAAAGTATCTTTTCCAAGCTATTTATTAACTCTGAAAGAAAAGATAGTAACTTTACAGTAGAGAAATCCATCAGAAACCACCTTGACTACAAGGTAATAGAGGAAAAAACTGAATTAAAAAGAAGACAGGAGAGAAAAGAGAGCACTAAACAGGTCAAAAGGAAAACAAATTGTAATATGAAAGATATAAACCCCCAAATTTCAGCATTTACATTAAATATAAATGGAGTAAATACTCCATTAAAAGCAGTTGGTCAAGATTAGATTTAAAAGACTCAATGCTGTTTGCATCAGGCACACCTTTAAAGACATGTTAAGGATTAAATGTCAAGTGATGGAAAAAGATAGACCATGCAAACACTAAGCAAAAAAAAAAAAAAAACTTGGTACTAATACCAGACAAGGTGATCTTAAAAGTAGAGTCAGAAGGCCGGGCGTGGTCACTCACAGTTGTAATCTCAGCAGTTTGGGAGGCCAGGGCAGGCAATCACCTGAGGTCAGGAGTTCAAAACCAGCCTGGCCAGCATGGGGAAACCCCATCTCTACTAAAAATACAAAAATTAGCCAGGTGCAGTGGTGCACGCCTGTAATCCCAGCTACCTGGGAGTCTGAGGCAGGAGAATTGCTTGAACCTGGAGGGCGGAGGTTGCAGCAAACTGATATCAAGGCATTGCACTCCAGCCTGGGCGACAGAGTGAGACTCTGTCTCCAAAAAAAAAAAAAAAGCAAAGACTCAAAAAAGAGTCAGACATAAAGAGAGAAATTTCAAAATGATAAAATGGTCAATCACCAATAAGAGGAACATTTCAAAGTACTTACATACCTAGTAAACATAGCTTCAATATATGTAAAGCAAAATTGGACAGATTTGAAAGGAGAACTAAACAAATCTATCATAATGGGACGTTTCAAAAATTCTTTCTCAGTGTTTCATGGTATAAACAGACAAAGCAATCAAGATTCTAACAACGCAATGAACAAACTTGCCTTATTATGTAGAGCCTCTACTCAGTGAAGATGGTAAACAAACAAAAAATGTTCAGCCTCATTAGTTGTCAGAGAAATGCAATTTTCTTTTTTTGAAATGGAGTCTCACTTTGTCGCCAAACTGGAATGCAGTGGTGGGATCTTGGCTCACTGCAACCTCTGCCTCCCGGGTTCAAGCGATTCTCCTGCCTCAGTCTCCTGAGTAGCTGAGACTACAGGCATGTGCCACCACACCCAGCTAATTTTTGTATTTTTAGTAGAGACGAGGTTTCACCATGTTGGCCAGGATGGTCTCGATCTCTTGACCTTGTGATTTGCCCACATCGGCCTCCCAAATTGCTGAGATTACAGGCGTGAGCCACTGCGCCCGGCCAAGAAATGCAAATTGAAATCAGAATGCGATATCCTTCACACCCACCAGAATGACTAAAATTGAAAAGACAGAACTTTGCTGTTGGGTGTGGGACAGCTAGAACTCTCCTACTCTGCTGGTGGGAGTGTGAATTGCTGTGACCATTTTGGACATTGTTGGCAGTATCTGTTAAAGCTGAGAAGATGTGCACTCTATAATTGAGCATTTCCCCTCAAAAAAAATATATAAGAATGTTGATAGCAGCATTATTCATAGATTGTCCAAAACTGGAAATAGATATATTCTTTTACTATATAAGAATACAATACAACAATTTGAATGAACTGTGGCTATGTATAGCAACAAGGATGACTCTTGCAAGCATAATGTTGAACAAAAGGAGCCCTTTATCAAATAATCCTTTCTGTATTATCCCACATGTATAAAATTCAAAAGCAAGCAAACTGAATCTGTGATATTAGAAGTTAGATGGTGCCTGGGAGGAAACATGAGGGATGGTGCTAGAGGCTGTTACTCTATTTTTTGATCTGGGTGGTAGTTACATAAGTTTTTTCACTATGGGAAAATTCATTAAGCCATACACTTAAAATGTGCATGCCCTTCTGTATATATTCAATGCCAACAAAAGTTTACTTAAAATTATAATGAGGCTGTGCCTGGTGGCTCATGCCTATAATCCCAGCACTTTGGGAGGCTGAGGCAGATGGAGGCCAGGAGTTCAAGACCAGCCTGACCAACAGGGTGAAACCCTGTCTCTACAAAAAAAACAAAAATTAGCATGGCTGGTAGCATATGCCTGTAATCTTGGCTTCTTGGTAGGCTGAGGCACGAGAATCGCTTGAAACTGGGAGGCGGAGGTTGCAACCAGCTTGGGTGACAGAGTGAGACTCTGCCTCAAAAAAAAAAAAAAAAAAGCAACAACAACTATAATGAGACCATTTTCTAACCTTTAAGAATGGCAAAGATAAAAAGCTTGATAGGGATTGTGAGTGGAAACAGCCTGGAAGGAAGAGTTGACAGACCTTATTAAAATTAAAACTACACACACCTGAGTCTATTCCTAGGGCTAGAGTTACACATGTACAAGTGTTATATTCAAGGTCCTTTATTATGGCTTTGTTTGTAGCAGTAAATATTCAATAATGGATGTTAAATAAATTATAGTACATCCGTACCAACCATATAGCCATTAAATAGAATGAAAGAGCTCTGTAGATACTAATATGGAGTGTTCTCTAGGATAACATAATTAAAAATAGTAAGATTTAGAACAGTGTGTATAGCATACTATCATTTGTGTAAAAATATACATACGGATGTACACATATATGCTTTTTTTGTTTTGTTTTTTGTTTTTTTTTCTAGAGATAGAGTCTCACTACATTGCCTAGATTTGAACTCCTGGACTCAAGCAATCCTCTCGCCTCATCCTCCCAAGTAGCTGGGATTATAGGTGTCCACCACTGTGCCCAGCTACATATATACTTTTTACATAAGAAACTTTAGCAATAGTTGTCCCTGGAGGATGTAACAGGGTGGCAGGTGTGGGAAGGAGACTGGCTTTTCGTAATAAGATGGTCTCCCTGTATCCATAGTTCTGCCTCTCATGATTTTAGGTATCTAAGGACAACCAAAGTCCAAAAATATTTCAATGGAAAATTCCAGAAATAAATAAACGATTCATAGTTTTAAGGTATGTGCCATTCTGGAAAGCTTGATGAAATCTCATACTGTCCTGCCTGGGATGTGGATCATCGTTTTGTCCAGCTTATCCATGCTGTGGACACCTCCACCTGGCAGTCACTTAGTAGCCCTTGCAGTGATCGGATCCATGGTCATAGTATCCAAGTACTTGTGTTCACATAAGCCCTGTGCAAGAGTAGCAATGCTGGCAATTCAGATATGTCAAAGAGAAGCCGTGAAGTGCTTCCTTTAAGTGAAATGGAAAAAGCTCTTGACTTAATAAGGAAAGAAAAAAACATATGCTGAGGTTGCTAAAATCTATGGTAAGAACAAATCTATCCCTGAAATTGTGAAAAAAGAAATGTGCATAGAATGTATAGAATTTTGCATTATTTGTGGTTTTAGGCATTCACTGAGTGTCTTGGAATGAATCCCCAACAGACAAGGGTGGGCTACTGTATACCTTTTATATCTTTAGAATTGTATAAATGCAAATATATCTTTTAAATATTAATTTTAAAAGTAATTGTTAAAAATCCCTTAGAAAGGTGTTCTCTCATTAAGTCCAATAGAACCCACATTTTCCTTCACACTGAAATAGTTCTTTGGTTTAATACCAGGCAACACGGTCTGCATCGCATATGAAGGCTAAGCTGTGTGGGGGAAAATAGCCTATGACATGGTGCTCAGACTGCAACGGTGTGTGGGAATGAGGTGATGAGGGCACAGCGAGTTCAGGCCTCCTGTCTTGTGCTCGCTGAAAGATCCAGCACTTGTGGAGTGAAGTGGTGAGCCCGTCCCCACCGGATGTAGTGTAGTTTCCCTTGCTTTCCCCTTCTGAGCAAGTGTAAGTTGAATTCAAACCTCAACCTCCTGGGCTCAAGCAATCCCCATCTCAGCCCCCCAAGTAGCTGGCACTACAGGTGTGCACCATCATGCCCAGCTAATTTTTGTAGTGTGTGTGTCTTGTCTTTTTTTTTTTTTTGTAGAGACAGGAGTCTCACTATGTTGCCCAGTCTGGTCTCAAACTCCTGGGCTCGAGCAATCTGCCCACCTCAACCTCCCGAAGTGTTGGGATTACAGGTGTGAGCCACTGTGCCTGACTAATGAACTGTCTTTATACATATGTCTTTAACTACATTCTTGTATTATTTCTTAGAAGCAAAATGATTGAGTCAAAGGTATGAACATTTTTAAAACTCTTGGGATAGGGTGCTGAAGTGTCTTCCGGTGTTTCTCAGTTTGTTCTTCCATGGCACCCTCACGGGCATTGGGCATCCTCATGTTTAAAAGCAGTTTTTAATTTGAAAAAATCCAGTCTTAACAGCTTTGCCAGTACATCTGAATGATAGGCTAGAAGGCAGGGCTGTCAGTGTTACATTTTGCCTTGAATGGGATTTGGAATATTACCCCTGCCACCCCATGCTGTACAGAGTAGTGCTGAGGAGCTTGGGCCGGGGGTCTGAGCCCTCCCTCCACCCTACAGCAGTGAGACCTCAGATAGGCTGGTTCAGGTCTGTAAGCCTCAGGCTACCCTCCTGTTAATGGAGAGAATCAAGTGCCTACTTCTGGCACTGCTTGTAGGTGCCACAAAACTGTGAGCCTGCAAACCTTGTCTGGTGCCCCTCAGTGGGCCTGTACAGGATTAGTGTGGAATTCAAAGAGTTAAAAATGTAAATAACTAAAACACTCTGCTGCACTTGGGTTTAATACACTTGGCTGTTATTTTGAGAATACTCATTCAACATAAGAAACTGGGAGGAGAGATTCCTAGTGAGGCTCCCATTTAACAGGTAGGGAAAATCAGATAGCACCCTCACATTGCCTAGCAGAATAAGCACTCAAATATTTATGGGTTTGGTTGAGTGCTACATGTTTATCTCAATGCTAATAATGTTGACAGTAGCAACCAATACCAGATTCATTTGAGCTACACAACTAGGTGGTGACAAAATAATTTATGTATTGACCTATTAGGATATAGCATATTTTCACGTGTTAATATCAGATTATTGTAAGGACTGGAGAAAACATCTGATGACTGCATGGTAGTTTAAATCTTTAGGAAGTAAGCTGAATGCCAAATAATAGACCTTCTGATCACATATTTAAGATTCAAGATGTAGAAGAAAACCCCCAAGGAACATTTATAGCACCCAGCTGAGTGACTAGAGCGTGTGCCCTAGTGCACTAAGCTCTTGTGACAAGGTTTTCTTAAAGGAACAAAAATCTCCACCTTGATTTGTGTCCTATAGTGGAGTTGTTTCCCAAATCAGGCTGTTTGAAAGAACATATGAGACGGCGTATGGCTAGCCCTCTCATCCCAAAGCAAATGTTTGTTTTGTTGCAGTGATGGAAACATTTCCATTGGTGAAGCAAATATTTAGAGCTGAAAGAAACATTTGGGCAGCCAGGATGTGTCAAAACAGAACAGATGTCTGCCTTTTAAAAACACATTGAAAAAAAAAGCCACCTTGTACTTGGCTGCTGTGGTCGCAGCCACAATGGGTTAAGCAAGAAGTTAGAGACGGTGGGTGTCTCTGTGTTTTAATACCAGCTCCTGGGCTTGGCTTTATATCTGGTTTTTCTATTCCAGAAAATGGGGTTAATCACTGTAAGTGATTTTGTTAAGGATCAAGTCTAGTTGGTTTGTTGTTTTCCCCACATACTTTCTTTTTTCTTTAATTTATCTATTGGAATCAGAAATCTATTCACATGGAACAAAATTCATAAGGATATGCAGTGAAAAGTGTTCTTCAGTCTCTTCCCCAGCTACTGGTCCTCCATATAACCAGTTACCAGTTTCCTCTCCTCCTTTTCTTTTAGGTATATACACACAAGAGTGTGTGTGTTGAGGGGAGGTGTGGGAGGGGAGGTGTGTGTGTAGACTTCTCTGTACCCTTCACCTAGTTTCCCCCCATGCTCCTGATGTTTTCTTTGGTTTTCTTCTTTTGGGGATGTTGATCCTGAGAATTTGCTTATTTAAAATGTGCAGACTGTGTCAAGTGGCAGAGGGCAGCAGGTGTGTCAGGCTGCCCATGCTCCCCACCTGCCTGCCCCTGTCCAGCACAGAGAGCCCTGTGTGGGAATCCAGTTCTGGGGCTCACATGGGCTGTGGGCAAGTCCCTGCCCCTCTATGTGGTATTTCTTTTTCCTGATCTATGAAACAGAAGGAAAAAAGGAAAAAGAACAGGAGAGAGGTCAGATAAACTCCAGTTTTTCTTGCAGTTGTGAATTTCTTTGTTTGGTTGTCAAAGCCAAGTTGATTTCTTTCTTTCTTTTTTTTTTTTTTTGAGACAGAGTCTTGCTCTTCACCCAGGCTGGAGTGCAGTGGAGCTATCTCAACTCACTGTAACCTCTGCCTTTTGGGCTCAAGTGATTCTCCTGCCTCAGCTTCCTGAGTAGCTGGGACTACAGATGTGCGCCACCACGTTCAGCTAATTTTTTTGTATTTTTAGTAGAGACAGGGTTTCACTGTGTTAGCCAGGATGGTCTCGATCTCCTGACCTCATGATCCACCTGCCTCGGCCTCCCAAAGTGCTGGGATCACAGGGGTGAA
Source organism: Plecturocebus donacophilus (assembly GCA_004027715.1). NCBI lineage: Eukaryota > Metazoa > Chordata > Mammalia > Primates > Pitheciidae > Plecturocebus > Plecturocebus donacophilus. The sequence goes on along the minus strand of PVKP010018988.1, from coordinate 19,170 downwards.
CCACTGCGCCCAGCCTGTTGATTCCTTTTTTTAAAACCACCCTTCTTGACCGCTTCTGAAACAGAAGCAAGATTTAAGTATCACTAAAAGGGTTTATCAATTTGGCTTTTCCACGCATGCACAAACACACGTTTGGCTTACTTGGCATTTAAGTAGCAGAGATTCCTGATTATCATCCCCTGGGTCTTTAGGGACACGGTTTCTTCCTGTGTACTTATTCACCATACTGTGGGAAGGTCTGACTTCTCTGCCTGTTGCGAAAGTCCTGCTGTCTGTGGCAGCCAGCAACAATATTTATCCTGCTATTAATCCTCTGGAATCGATCAAATATTGAAAATAACTTCTCTTTGTTTTTCTTTCTAATTTAGCAGAGAGGGATTAAAAGAAAAAAAACCTTTAGATTATATAGATCTAAAAATAGACATCATGGATGCTGATTGGAAACCCTCCCAGTCTTTCATATGAGAGATCTCAATTTGTGTTACACAGAGGGGCAGCTCACTTCTGTCTTGTTCACCAGTTATACTACTCCCCAGAGAAGCTCAATAAATTTTATAGGAAAGTTTCCTCCTTATGCGGAAGGAGCTAAGCTCAATGACTGGTGTGTCTGATATAATTTAGGGCTCCAAGGGAGTACGTCTGCCTTGTGGAATAACCTATCAAAAGTAAATGTACAGAAACTTTCGATCTTGGTTGATTTGGCTGTGTCATTGAAACTGCTGAGCACTGGACCCCGTGAACCCAGCCTATCTGCTTTGGAATTAAACTGCTCCCCCAAACTCGCATTTAATTCACTGCTAAAATGGCCTTCTGTGTGTGTCACTGCTATTGGTTTCTGAGCCTGCCTGCTGTTGTTCCACGGTTTCCACCACTAGCCCTTTGAAACCTCCAAACTTGGACTTGGTGAAGTTTTTACATCCCTCTTTGCCTCTTCTGTTGACATTAGGAAAGCAGACCTGCCTTCTCTTTAGGCGTCAAGGGGAGCAAGCCTGCAAGTTGCCTCAGTCTTTCAGCTAGCAGTGAAATACATTTTGCACTGGCTTTTTTACTCAGTGATTTATACTGGGAGACGTGGCCGGGTGCTCTCCAGTGTCCTTTTGTCTTTGTGTTTATTTTTCTTCCACATTTAATGTATTTAAAGGATATATTGTCTTTATGGTTCACTGGGATAAGGAGGGATTGGTGCAAGTTTTAATGAAAGGTGCCCCAGCTCTCTGTGATGAGCTGAGAATTATCTTCTTGGTTATATATCTTTCTTTCTTTCCTTAGGTGGCAGGAGGCAGTGTTTTGCTGCTTTTTGAAATAATGTTTCTGCCTAACGATTTCTAGAAGGATACTGAGAGGACATTCAGTTTCAGGGCATCATCAGCAACTTTTTCTCCTGTTGTTTGAACTTCTCTCATTTAAGGAGACGGAAAAGTCTCAGGTCTTGTTCTTAAATTTACATATCAATATTAAGATGATGGGAACCAGCTCCCCCCACCCCCACTCTCCATCAGATCAATTCTTATGAAAACTCTTTCATTCAGGGTAATGACATTTGGAACTAGTTTTCTCAAAAACTGTTTTCACTGCTTGGGAATAGTTAATCAGTGGAGGAAAAAGTGTTTGGCTTATTTGCTTAATATTTTAACCAAGTGAATTAGACAGGTTGGGGTCTGGGGGAGGGGATAGGAAAGTGGGTGGGGGAGGCCCCATAAACAAGGTGATATATAATATTTTTTTTGTTCTCCTTTTAAATAAATACCGATCAGCTTTATGTTCAGAGACAATAGGAGCCGTTGGCTTAAATTTGCAGTTTACTGTATTTATGGCTGTAATATCAAGGTGCTGCCGTCGTAATTTCATGCCCCAATGAGAAGAGCAAGGTCGAAGCAAATGCTTCCATCGGCATCTGCTAACACACTAACTCATAAACAAGGCCCGGCTGGATCAGGTGGCACGGAATAATACAGGCTAATGAAATACAGCACAGCTTTCCATTACTGTTAGTTTTTACAGTGTCGTCATTACGTGTAATTTATGTTTAAAAAATTCAATTTTATACAAGGCACTGGGAAATAGGGGTCTCCAGGTCATCCCACGACTTTTAGAGGCTTTGAGAGTCCTTATTGTACTCTACTGTTCCAACAAAATGTTCATAAAATAAAATAAAAATACTTTTTCCCTTCCCCTCCCTGAACCTGTTCTGAGAGAGTTGATTTTTTCTTTTAATTTGGGGAGTATTTTTAGCCAGCTGTCTTCTCTGCCTCATCTCCTCCCAGAGTGTGCCAAGGCAGATAACTTAGTTGTTCTGAGAGAGGTGACCCCCGCTCAGTGTCCGTGAGTCCCGGATGAATTGCCCTAGTCCTAGAAATAGAGGGGGCTGCGGAGTGGGGAGGAAGAGGTCCCAGTGACCAGCCCTTGACTGCCACCCTCTGCTGCTGGCCCTCTGGCCCTGAAATCATGGGATCTCAGTCAGACACCACATTTTTATAATAAAACTAGGGCTGAGCAGGAAGGCGCTGGCAGGAGTTCATTACCTTGCTTATTTCAAACTCTTCCTAACCCTTCTGTCCTGGTTGTTGTTTGACCTGAAAGATGAAGAGAACACTGCTGTCTTCTGTCATCTGTCTTTCTGCTTCACCTGCACAGGGCCAGGCCCCATGGCAGTGCCCAGCGGTCACTGGGGACAGTGCTGAGGTTACTTATCCTGAGAAACCCTTGCACAGCCTGTCCCACAGAGAAAAGACAGCCCTTCCGGTTCCCTGGTTTGGTCTGAGTCGTGGGAAAGGACCCTAGGGCATCCCAATCACAGTCAGTACCCTGCAGCTCACAAAGTCAATCAGTTTGGTTTTGTTTGCATTTGAACAGAAACCTTGAGAAAAAGCAAATTTGTTTATCTTCTAGGGGATAAAAACAGGCAAGGATGGCAGCCCTGCGGCCATGCAGGTCAGACACTGCAGCAGTGACACCGGGGTTTTTTCATCAATAAGATGTAGCTCACTTGTTCTGTTCTTTTAAAGAAGCCCACCCTAGAGAAGAGATGCTTGGCCCAGCCCCTGCGCAAGGGCAGCAGTCTTCTTCTGGTCCAGGGAGCTCCTCCGGAGGTTTTTGCAAGTAGATTCTAGAGAACTGAGAGAGCAAGAAGTCTGCTGGGCGCATGGAATCTTCACTCAGAGAGTTTGGTTTGAATTGTGAGCTCTCAGTTTTGCCGATCAGGCCACTGTGGTGTGAAAAGATGAAGTGGCCTCTCTACCTCTCAGAATCAGCCCACATCCTCTTCGCCTCTCCTCCTCTGAGACAAGCTCCCTCGTCCCTTTCTCCTCCTTTTCGCTAGAGCTAGTGAGTGGAGAGAGTAACACTAAGAAATGGGAATTCCTTATGTTATTCTCTGTCAATAATAGATTTGAATTGTCAGTGCTGTAGACTGGGTGGCTGGGGGTTGGGGATTGGTAACTCTTGAAAATCACCAAGTGGCAGAAAGGAAGTTATAGGAAGAACATCTGAATGCTTAGTGCTCGTGGTATCAGGTAATGAATATTGATACCTCAACTAAAAGAACATTTGGGGCTTTATTAAAATGGACTAATTCTTCCAAAGGTAGCAGCTAAAGGGAGACTCAGATGAATAGAGGAAGGAGGAGGCTTGCAGGATGGTGAAGCCCTTTGCTTCCAGCTCTCTGCCTGCTCAGCCATTGCTCCATCCCTCTGCGGTTAGATTATTCCTTGCAGATAGCAATCAACTGGAAGGAAGTGTGTGTGTCTAATTTGCATGAGATTATTTAAAACAAAACAAAAAAAAAGGTCTGCATTAGTCAGGGTGATGGTAAACAACGCAAAGAGATGCCTTTTATAATATAGCCTGTGCCTCAGCTTTTGGAGCCAAATATAATTCACTTACAATTGGCAGTTTCCTTTATTATTCCTTTTAACCTTTTGGATTCTGCAAGGTCTCAATCTAAGATCAGCAGTTTGTCTTGGCAGGGGTGGGAAAGATGGGGCTAGGGCACCTCGATGTCTTATATTGGCTCCACGGCAGCACCTTGTCCCTGAAGGCAGGGTCATCTCAGCACCAAGAGCCAATGACTGGGCAGATAACTAGCTGTGATCTGGAGAGAGATGGATGTTCCCACTCAGTCTCCCTAAGTTCCAAATGAACCACATGACTCCTGTAAATACAGTCGTGAAGCTGGCCAGTTCTGCCTAAGTTGGGGACATTCAGAGGGAGATGACACTCAGGGAAGTCTATGACAGGCATTTGGATTTGATTTGGTGCTAGAATATTAGAACGAGAACAAGACGAGGATATTCTACCTTTGTCACTCTTGTGTTGTTTAAAAGGTTGTTCAGGTGGCATTTATAGATAGGAGCCGGGGTTAAGTTCCTGTGTTGTTTCAGTGTAGCCCAAAATAATACTCACGGGCTCCTTCCTGTAGATGAGAGTGCAGGGGAGGGAATGGGGTGAGAAGAAGAAAATGTAATCCTTCTCTAAAGCTCTTTAACAAGACTGAAGACCTAAGACATAGTTTGAGTCTGCCATTTGATGTTTGGTAACTCTGGTGTAGTAGAAAGTCACTGCACTAGAGAGGGAGAGCCTTGAGTGCTCATCAGCATTGCTGCTCCCTACAGATAGGGTGTGGGACATCATTTTTACCCTCCTTGGACCTCAGGTTTCTTATCTGTTAAATGAGGGCAGTGACCGGGATAATGGCCCAGCTCTGAATATGATCCAGTGAGATTGTTAAAATGCTTATTTTTTTAAAGAAGAGAAAGGATTCATTTACTGTAACTAAATCAAAATCCTGACTCTCCCAGAAAACCAGGGATATCGGAATTTCAGCCAATATAAATTTTGAGTCTCAAATGATAAGGTCCCTAAAAAACAAGAGCTTGGAAGGAAGTGCTGGTGCCCTTTCAACTGTGGCCTCACTAGTGGGCTCGGCTGCGATAATGCAAGGAACATGTTTTATTAGGAAAATAGGTTTCATAAAAGCTCAGGGCCAGAGGGCAGATCTACAGGCAGGGAGTCCTGTCCCTTTAACCAGCGCCGGCTCTCAGGGCCGCAGCACAGCCCGTAACTTACTGTATATTTCCCCAGTGTTAAACATTATTGTACTTGTTTATATTTGAAAGAGCCAAAAGGGAAAATGAGAATGCAACTGAATGCTCCTTTTGGGAAAATTATCCTCATTTGCAGCCAGTGGCTGACAAGGCACACGAACCACCAGGTTTATAAAATTCCATAGTGTACCAGTGACCATCAGCCTGTGCTGACATCGCAGATGCTGTGTTCTTCTCTAATGGCTGATTATGAACTGGTTAAAACCATGTCTTTCCCACTAGGGCTCCAAAAGGGCTTCCCCTTCCTATTTAGTAGGAGCAATCGGCAGTCACTACGCAGACTAGAGCCTGAGAGGCACAAACTCAGGGGGATGTGTTCTCTGTTGTTGCCTGGCTTGCCTGTGTGTCCTGTCCCTGTTCTTGGGAGGTGAAGTTATGGGTTAAGCAGTCCCTTTGCATCGAGCACCCCCTCTCTAGCTCCACTCTACTGAACTTCAGCTTTTGTCTTTGGAAGTTGGTAAGTGATGCGCTGTGAACCCTGGAAGCATTTTCATCAGGCCCACCAATCTGTTGAGAGCATGATGCTGCTGGGACAATCCGGTGGCTCTTAAGACTTCCCAGTGCTGTGGCCGTGCCTGCCCTTGGCCAGCTCCACTGTGCGAAGAGGGTAAAGAGGGGAACAGCCGCAGTTTTAAATGGGGGCAGTCCTCAGCTTCTCAGTGCAGAGAAGGGAAAAAAGAGTCTAGGGCTATTAAGAAGAGTTCAGGCATTCTCCTTTGACCAGTTGTGGTAGGGCATGGGCATGAAAAGTTTGAGGGATGGCTGCAGTCAACTCACATGCCGGTATGGTGCAGGGCAGAGCTGTGCTTTAAAGCATTAATGTACACCATCTATTAGCCCCTAGGCACAGAGTATGAGACACCATGCTTTTGAAGATGCTGATCCTCACAACCTCCTTGTACTTCATCTACCCCCAGGGGCAAATATACCATGCTGTGGGCCTCTAATGGAGAGCTGCCGACCAGATGTGGAAAAGCTCTCGGCTCTAGTTTAAAAGCTCTGTGTTGAGGCTCGCTTGGATATTGGTATTCCCGGAACAGCACGGGCAGGCCGAGTGGTCTTTTGCAGACTAGCAGTGACCTCCCACCTGCTTTTCCCACTTTCAGCAGCTGGAGCATCTCTGTACACAGAGCTGCTTCCTGAGCTGGCCCCATGGGACCACTCGTTTCATACTGTGTGTCACATTTCGTTCCTGTTCTTTGGATTGGTTGGGGCCCTCTTCCTCCTCCCAAGAGTCAATGTCCCAAATTGACTTCAGACCCATTGGAAATGTCCCAGCTGTGTGCCCACTGGAAACGTGGCCTTCATGGGGTTTTCATTTGCCTTTTATTCTTCTGTGGGCAAATCCTTTCTACATGGCATAGCCACTGCAGATGGCGCCCTGCTACTTCCTGATGTCCCATGTACGGTGTGGTTTAGAATATCGGGAGGATTTAAAAAAGGGAAAAGAAAAACTAGCCAAAGGCAATGCAGGCAGTGTATGATAGGCTAGAGTAATAATCATCTGAAAGTTTGGGCCTGGCCTTGTTTTGATCTGTTTTCTTGTTTTATTTTCTTCTTTACGTTCTATATCCCATTCATACTAATCACAGTCAGTCCTGATTTTTCTTTTTATTTCTGCATTTGTCATAAAATAAAGCAAATTATTCCCGTCTTCAGAAACGATCTAGACTAATTAGTCGTCTCACCCAATAATTAGTTTTTTGTTTCCCTGTCTGTTTTCATGCATTATTGTTAGTTTTTTCCCCTCTTTTTTTTAACACCATTACAGATTAAAATGAGCCACATTTGCAGTTGATGGTATCTGTTTTCGGGGGAAGAATGGAGAATTGCAGTACGGAGTGACTTCAAAAGCAGCAATAAACTCAAGGATAAATTAAGGAAATTGAATGAGCCACATTTGGAAGCTGTGTTGAGGCTAATATTCTGTCGCTTAAGGTTAAATTGCAACTGAGGGAGGTTCCGGAGAATTTGAAATCGGGGAGGCAACTTACTAGGATGCAAGGCATTCTGTGGCTCTAAAGGTCTTTTCTCAGTGAAGATTCTGTTGCAGCTACGGACACTGGCAAAAGGTACTCACCTGCGATTATGTCCTCTTCTCCCAGGGCTGACAGATGAAGAGATTGATATGGCCTTCCAGCAGTCGGGCACTGCTGCCGACGAGCCTTCGTCCTTGGGCCCAGCCACACAGGTGGTTCCTGTCCAGCCCCCTCACCTCATATCTCAGCCATACAGTAAGTCACCCGCTCAAGCTCCTGCTTAACCTTGATTGGGATTCAGGACTCTGGCCAAAGAGCAGTGTTCTGTGTCTCCCAGACTTAGCAAACCGGGAGAAACTGGGAGCAGCAGAAAGCTCTTGGGTTTTTCCCAAGGAATGTGACACACCCCGGTCTTCTTCTAGACAAACTTTTTAAAGTATGTGACAAAGGTTTGAGAAGAGACAAGGGATCAGAGCAAATGATTTTATTGTTGTTTCAGGTATTTTGGTGACAGAAAACCTGTACAACTATTTATTGATTCTGTTGCCACCTTCTCATCCCAGTGCTTTGAAATGTGACTAAATTTAAATTTCACTAAAAACAACGTGAACATCTGACTCATGGTGCCTTCTCGTTTGCTCACCGCAATAACCGGTCTCCCGATTTTATTTTTTTAAGTTAATATTTGTAGGTTTAGGTCAGCCTCCATTTCCCATCCCCCCTCCCTTGTCCTGGCTATACCTTGTACATTCATGTAGTAGCAGTCTGTTAGGGAATTTCAGGTTAAAACGTAAAGGTCCTTTTTGAATGTTGCTTTTAATTATCAATGTATGAGATCATGACTCATGGGGGGTCTTTTGTTGTTCTTAAATGAAAGCTACTGTAGGAATAAAGTTTCTTCAAGCGAGTTATAAATGCATACCTCCAAAATGCAGCCGGAAGCCCTCCTTGAAATCACTTTTAAAAAAGCTGAAATTGACCACAAAGCTATGGAAAAATAGCTCAATTTTTTGTGGTGGCTCACACCTGTAATCCCTACACTTTGGGAGGCTGAAGCAGGTGGATCACCTGAGATCATCAGGAGTTCGAGACCAGCCTGGCCAACATGATGAAACCCCATCTCTACTAAAAATACAACAAATTAGCCAGGTGTGGTGGCAGGCGCCTGTAATCCCAGCCACTCAAGAGGCTAAGGCAGAAGAATCGCTTGAACCAGGGAGGCGGAGGTTGCAATGAGCTGAGATCGTGTCACTGCCCTCCAGTCTGAGCAACAAAAGAGAAACTCTGTCTCAAAAAAACAAATAGGCCGGGCACCGTGGCTCATGTCCATAATCCCAGCACTTTCGGAAGCTGAGGCAGGCAGATCACTTGAGGTCAGGAGTTCAAGACCAGCCTGGCCAACGTGGTGAAACTCCGTTTCTACTAAAAATACAAAAAATTAGCCAGGCGTGGTGGCATGCGCGTATAATCCCAGAGCTCCTTGGGGGACTGAAGCAGGAGAATTGCTTAAACTCAGGAAGCGGAGGTTGCAGTGAACCGAGATCAGTCCACTGCACTCCAACCTGGATGACAGAGTGAGACTTGGTCTCAAAAAAAAAAAAAAAAAAGAAAAATAGAAACATTGGATCTGTTATCTTTCAAAGTGCCTTTTCTATGATTGTCATTTTAATTGTTATTCTCAGAAGTTTTCTTTTTTCAAAAAATGATTCAGAATGATTAGACATCAAATTTTAAAAGGCATATTTTCACATGACAGATTCATTTTGATCCCCCGACACCTAGCCTGAAGCTACCTTCTTTCACCTCAGCACTGCTTTCGTCTGGCTCAGCTGTAGCCAGACAGGCGTGGTCTTCTCGGTGGACCAGAAGGGCCTTCTCTTCTCTGGACTTGCTGAAGGGCCAGCCAGTGGGTCAGAACCTGCTCTCTGTGTTATGGATCTTATTTAAGACCTCCTCCTCTGGCTGTCCACACAAGGCTTAGTTGGGGAGGCCAGGGAGTGTGTGCTCAAGTGCGTCAGTCTGCCCGTACCCTGCCTGGGTGACCCACTGCAGGGCACAGAGCTTCAATGCTGAGCCTTGTCCTGTATTCGGGCCACTGGATTAGCACCTGCGACTTGTCAGCCTCGGGGCTCCTTTCTCCTTCCTGGCCAGCATTCTTTCCAGTCCATTGTAGTTGCTTTGGGTTCTAAGCTGACTTTATGTGCTTCTTTTTAACCAAAGGTTGAGTCTTCACACTTTTTCTTTAGTTATGTCTCTGGGCCCAGCTGTGTAATGGGATTTGTTGAGGATAGGCAGTGGCAGCTGGGGTGCAGAATTTTCTAAGATGCACATCTGTTCTATTCCAGCTGTTTCCTCCAGTGGCTTAATATCGAACAGGTCTCTCGGCTACTTGGAAACTTCTGACTCAGAACAAATTGTTTTGGTCAGTCACAGAGTTGGTAGGCCATATGTTCACCTACTCTCCATAGACTCAAAGGGTTAAACTGTTAGTCTTTCTGAAAGAGGCTAAAGAATGGGGTAGGGAGGGGCAGTTCAGCTATTTAAATCATTCTCCTGTCCAGATTGCTCTGAGAAAAAGCATTATGCATTGAGGTATTTAGGTAGGAATAGTTTTAAGAGTCTCCCAGCCCTAAAAATAAAATACATGTTCTTGACTTCTTCCTGCTTTGACATTCGTGTAAAAACAATGGTAATGGTAATTTTAAATACCTGAAGTTTTTAGTTGTCACCATTGAGCTTCATTCTTCTTGTACCGTTACATCGCTCCTCTCAGCTCCGGGGGTGACTACCTCTTCACTTCTGTACTTTTGCCAAGAGGTGTCAAAACTGCTTAAAAAAAAAAAAAGCTTGATTTTGATTAATATAGAGAAACAAGACTTTGCCTGACTGATAATAAAACTGATAAATGACATTTGAATTACTTGTAGTGGTAATTTATTACATAAAATATCTTTTATTTGACATGCGATTAGTTGCTGGAAGCATCACTCAATCTGACTAGTTTAAACATGCTCTAAAATGAACCCCAGTAAAAACCAGGGCTGTCTGCTGCTGGCGTTATGAAATATACTAATCCTGGAGTGAGGGAAAAATCTGACTTTAAATATTTAAATGATTAATTGGGTTTATGTATTTTTTTTACCTTTCTAACCCCCTTAATTACAAGCAAACTCAGGGGAGTTTCTGAACTAGGTGTGCAATCTGCATGCTTATCACTGAGGCATTGTCTGTGTCCGGGAGGGATTTATGGCCTCCGTTCATGTGTGTTCCTGCTGATTTCACTTCTAGATCCTCAGCAGCCCTTTCCTCCCCATATCTTGGCTTTTTATGGATATTCCGTCTCTGAGCCCAAGCCTAGAAAATGGGATCCCCTGAGTCTAGCCCCACACACTCATGTCTCAGGGTGGGGCAGCTTTTCCAAGACCACCCCAGGGAGCCCAGTGCTCTTCTCCTTTGAACTTGGTGGCCTATGTACTCAGTGGCAGGTGTGCTACTGGGTGCCTCTTTTGGCATCTCTGTTCTTTAGTGAATGTGGTTGAGCTTGAGATGTTAGTAAATGCCAGTGTTGGCAGAAAGAACATAGAAACCTGCCCGAATGTAACAGTTCAATTTCTCGGTATTTTTATTAAGCATCTACTATATGCTCAGTACTGTATCACGTGAGAGATGCAAAACCTGATCTTTAAGCATCTTGCCAGCTCTTTGGGAAAGATAAGATAAATTCTTAAGGATAATAAGATGTTGTGATTTAATGCCAAAATTAATTATGCAGACAAGAATTTCTGAAATTCTGAAATACAGAAAAGAGAAGAATTAATGTGGGCTAGAGTCAGGGAAGCCTTTTGTGAAAGTGATAGGAGGTTGGCACCAAGGGGAAGCCTGGTGTCACCTAGTATAAGCATAAACCAGTGTTCTCGGGGCTTAGAAGAAAGTTGGTAGAGTTCAGGAGAAGTCAGGCTGTGGTTGGAGAGAAGATTTGACATTCTCCATTTCTCAGTTTGGCTTCTTCTTGTCTGGCTTTGCATCGGGAGTCAGTGCATGTGTATAGGTGCAGGCCTAGCCCAGTCCTGAGCAGAGGCCTGATAAATGCTGCTTGATTGATTTGCGCCAAGCTGATTTGTCTTCTTCCTCCCAGAGAGAAAAGAAGCTTTGAGATATAAGCAGGGCCAGTGTAAATTGTGTAAGATAATAATTTCTTCTTAGATTTGAACATTTTCTCTCCACTGTCTTTGATAAACAAGTTAGGCCCCTTCAAAGACTGACCTGGAGCTTCCGTTGCCTCTTCTTAAACTAGAATGTAAATGTCTGAGGCTGGTGAAAGGCTCTGAACCACTTGATTAGAAAGCCTGAGACAGAGTGAGTTATTTTTCTGTTTACTTCTTTTATAGCCCTGTGTAGTAACATATACATATCTGTGATTATATTAATTCACTGAGCAAGCATTGTTATTGAAAGCCTACTGTGTGCCAGACCCCTGGGCTGACGAGATTAATACCCCAGTCACTTTCTCTGGTTGCTCCTGTCTGGTAGGAAAGATGGTTAAGCCAACACAGCAGTGCCTGTCAGGTGGCCCCAGTGAGGACAGTGGCACAGAAGAGGTGATGGGAAGCTTCAGAGAGCAAATGTCTAACTGGATCTGGTGGGCTGATTGGTTCAGTGATCACACAGGATAGACAAGGGCACACCAGGCTAACAAAAAAGCACATAGACGTAAAACTGATGAAGTTAAGAAATTCCAGGTTGTTGGGCATTGGGCGTGGTAGCTCATGCTTGTAATCCCAAATCTTTGAGAGACTGAGATAGGAGGAATACTTCAAAGCTAGGAGTTCAAGACCAACCTGGGTAACATAGTGAGATGCCATCTCTGTAAAAAAATTAATTTTAATTTTAATTTAATTTAATTTAATTTAACTTTTTTGAGGCAGAGTCTTGCTTTGTCACCCAGGCTGGAGTGCATGGGCGTGATCTCAGCTCACTGCAACCTCCATCTCCCAGGCTCAAGCTATTCTTCTGCCTCAGCCTCCTGAGTAGCTGGGATTACAGGTGTGTGCCACCACGGTTGGCTAATTTTTGCATTTTTAGTAGATAGGGGGTTTCAGTGTGTTGGCCAGGCTGGTATCGAACTCCTGGCCTCAGGCAATCCTCCTGCCTCAGTCTCCCAAAGTGCTGGGATTACAGGTATGAGCCACCGCACCTGGCCCTGTAAAAAAATTAAAAAAACAACAAAACTAGCCAGGTATGGTGGTGGGTCTACTTGGGAGGCAGAGGTGGGAAGATTGCTTGAGCCCAGGAGGTTGAGTCCGCAGTGAACCATGATTGTACCACTACACTCCAGCCTGGGTGCCAGAGCAAGGCTCTGTCTCTAAAAAACCAAAAAGAAAGAAACTCTGAGTTGTTCAGAGTGGCTGGAGCATGGGATGAGAGAGTCAGAAGAAATGGTTGGAGAAAGGGTGGCTCTGCCAACCCGGACGGAGAACAGCCAAAAGCACAGTGATTTTTACTTTGAAATGCATCATCTAATTATTTTTGTAGCCATACTACCTATTTGGCCATCTTATTCTTAGACTAATATTAAAGTTATTTGTGTCCTCTCGGCAGGTGCCATGTTGGAGGGAAGCTCCCCTCAGCCCCTAGACTCCCCAACCTGCCCCACTTCACTTAAACATTTATACCAGTGTCTTCCCCATTAAACTGTGAGTTCTGAGGATTAAAAACAAACTAGTGGCCTCAGGCTCTGACTGAGCAGGTGTCCTAGAAATGCTTGTGGAATGGATAAATACGGGTGGAAATGTGCTTGAGAATGGAAGGGCTGTCGTGTGGGCGAGCTGCCCCCATGGCCAGTCGGTGATACGGTCTGTGGGCTCAGCTGGTGCGGACTGCTCTGGGCAGGCTCCTCTGGGCAGGCTATGGAAGAAGTAGGGGATGGGACCCACCTCCAGAAGCCGCTGTTCATCCTATAGAGGGAAGCCCTCCATTGCTATGAGAAAGACAGAGAAGACCATCCCATGTCATCTTGCCTGGTGAGAATGTTGAGAGCTTTCAGAATTTGAGAACAAAGGAAACTCCCAGAATGCTAGTCTTAGGTGAGGCCTTCTGGAAGGTGCAGGAGTTGAACTGGCTTTGAAGATCAGTCAGCCATAGGTAGACCCAAGGCGTCAAGGAAGGCATCACTGTGGAGAGAACAGAAAAGGCCCGGGGCCTGGTGGTCTGTCTCTTCCATTTCTCTCTCTGCCGATTTAGCAGACAAATCTCTCTTTTTGCTACCTGAAAGTTACTGGTTTGTGTATGAAGAAAGCGTTTCTCTAAATTTGAGGAAATTGAGTTTTCTTTTGTCGGTGGTGCTGGTTTGGATTAGCAAGTGCCCTCTCCATTTTGTTGCTGTGCGTTCTGCCTGGTGTGGTGCCACGTGGGGGCTGGATAAATGCCATTTGTGGATGTTGCAGAGGGCAGGTATCACAGGAAGGAACTGAAATGAGGTGATCCTTTCCTTAGGTTTCTCGGACCATTAAAAGTCTTTGATGTTGATGGCAGTTAGGATTCTGGCAGCGGTGACAGTGTGTTTGTTTTAGGAAATTCTGCTACAGGTGACAGAGAACTCCAAACAAGGGTGGCTTAAAGAAATAGAGGAATTTTTCTCTGTTACATAAATATAGGTGGCCCAGGCTGCCAGGAGACTCTGTGGTCTGCAGGGACCCTGCTCTGCCTTCCTGACAGCTGGCTGGCATCCATCTCGTGGTGCGGTGTGAATGCTTCAGCTCCAGCTATCCCACCTGCCGTCCAGCCTGTGAGAGCTGGGAGAAGGCAGGAAAAGGGCAGGCTACCTTCTAAGGACACCTCTTGGAAATTGCCCACATCACTTTCTCCCTATTGGCTGGCTCTTACACGGCCATCCTTGTCTGCAGGTAAGGCTGAGATGTGCAGTCCCAGCGGTAGCACATGTCCTCAGCTTTCCATAGCCCATAGGCAGTCTGAGTTCTGATAAACACTAGGTTTAGCATAATGGCTACCTCTGGGCTGGGGAGGAACACATGGCTAGCTTCAATGGTATTTGGAAAGTTTTAGCTAGTAAATTAGGCAGGTTTAGAATGGCTCATTGTATTACTGGTCTTATAACTTAAATACATGTCTTTTGTATGTATCAAATATTACAGGGTACATTTTTAAAAGTTGCATTAGAATTCTCAGGCCTGACTTCTTTCCTTGGTCTCAGCTGCAAACTATGTGGAGAGAAAACTTAGGGCCTACACTACTGGGTCATGTTCTCAAGCACTCCTGACTTCCTTTAGCTCTTTATTTAAAAAAAAAAATTCTGAATGGACTTTTTATTTTTTAAAAAATCGGTCTTACTGAGATGTAATTGACATAAATAAATGCACCTATTTTAATTATACAATTTGAGTTTTGGTAAGTGTAGATTTCCATATAACCATCACCACATGATAGAACGATAGAACATTTCCAATACCCCAAAAGGTTCCCTTGTGTCCCATTTCCAGTCAGTCCACCTCTCCTTGATCCTGGCTTGAGGGCAACCACTAATCTGCTTTCTATTACTACCTACTAGATTTCTTTCCTAGAGTTTCTTTTTTAGATAAATGGAATCATACAGCATGTGCTTTTTTGTTTCTTTTTCTGCTCAGCATAATGTTGCTGAAATTCACCCAAATTGCTGTATGCATCCGTTTTTACCAGAGAGTGCTATTCCATTGTATGGATGCACACAATTTGTTTAGCCATTCACCAGTTGATGGGCTTTGGGTTGGTTACAGCTTTGAGCTATTACGAATAAAACTCTTGCGAATGTTCGTATACAAGTCTTTGTATGTTTTTATTTCTCTTGGGTGAGTACCTCGAAGTAGAATAGCTGGTTTATATGTTAAGTGTATGTTTAACTTTATAAGAAACTGCTAAACTGTTTTCTGGAGTGGTTGCATTATTTTACCTTCCCACCAGCAGAGAGTTCTAGTTGCTACATATCCCTGACAGCAGGTATTCTCAGTCTTTTGAATTTTAGCAATTTTATTATGTATATGCTGGTATCTCCTGGTGGTTTGGGTTTATATTTCTTTGATGACTGATTAGGTTGAGACTCTGTTTGTGAGTTTATTGTCCACTTTTGCCTATCTTTCTTGTGAAGAGTCTGTTTTAATATTTTGCCCATTATTAATAGTCTTCTTACTGAGTGGAATGAGGTTTTTAATGTATTCTGGATTCAAGACATTGGTCAGATACATGTATTATGAGTACTTCCTCCCAGTTGGTGGCTTGCCTTTTTATTTTCTTAACATTACCTTTTGAAGAGCACACGGTTTTAATTTTGATGACATATATTTATCTTTTTTTCCTTTTATGATTCATGGTTTTTGCATCCTAAGAAGCCTTTGTCTATCCCAAGGTTGAAGAGACTTTCTCCTATATTGTCTTCTAAGAGACACTGTCTCACTCTGTCACCCAGGCTGGAATGCAATGGCCTGATCTTGGCTCACTGCAACCTCTACCTCATGGGCTCAAGTGATTCTCCTGCCTCAGCCTCCCAAGTAGCTGGGACTACAGGTGTGTACCACCACACCCAACTAATTTTTGTATTTTATGGAGAGATGGGTTTTCACTGTGTTGCCCAGGCTGGTCTTGAACTCCTGGGCTCAAGCAAACTGCCTGCCTTGGCCTCCCAAAGTACTGGGATTATAGGCGTGAGCCACTGCGCCTGGCTTATAGTGTGTTTTTATGTTTAGGTCTGTGATGTATTCTTAGTTAATTTTCATGAATGGTGTGAGGTAAAGGTCAAGGTTCATTTCTCCCCATATGGATATCCAGTTGTGCCTGTACCTTATGTTCAAAAGATTATCTTATCTCCATTGAGTTACATGTCTCTTTATAAAAAAATCAACTCACTATATATGCATGGGTCTGTTTCTAGATTCCTCTTTTAAAAAAATCATTTAAAAAAAAACAAAAGCTATCGAAGTACACGTTATATGTCATACAAATCATCCATTTCAAGTATACAGTTCAGTGACTTTGAGTAACTTTACCTAGTGATGCAGCTGTCACCATAAATCAGCTTTAGAGTACTTCACCTCCCATACAAGATCCTTTGGGCCCATTTACTGTTAATCCCTGTTCCCACCTCTAGCCCCAGGCAACCACTAATCTCCTTTTCATCACTATAAATTTCCCCTTTTCTGGACATTTCAGGTAAATGGAATCAGAATATGTGATCTCCCGTACCTGGCTTCTTTCACTTAACCTGATGTTTTTGAGGTTCATTCATATTGTAGCATGTATCAGTACTCATTCCATTTTATCATGAAATCGTATTCTGTTTTCTGGTTGTACTTCATTTTCATTTTGTCCATAAGTTCACCAGTTGATGGACATTTAGATTGTCTCCAGTTTTGATGAAGATGAATAATGCTTCAAAGAACATCTCTGTGCAAGTCCTGTGTGGACATATATCTTCATTGCTCTAGGGTAGACATCTAGGAGTGGAATTGCTGGATGTGATAGTTTTATGTTTCTGGATCTTTCTTAATTCTTTTCTTTCTAATTAGTTTTTGGAAGTATAATTTACATACAATAGATACATCAATTTTAAGTATACAATCAATGAGTTGTACAAACAAGTAGTAACTCATTTAACTCCTATAACCAACATTACAATCACAATATAGAAAATTTCCGTCACCCCAGAAAGTTTATTTGTACCCTTTATGTCATCCTTTTCCCCTGCCTCTGGTTCCTGTTAACCACCAGTGTCTGTTCTGTCACTGTAGTTCCTTCTGCCTTTTCAAACATTTCGTATAGACTGGGCGTGGTGGTTCACGCCTGTAATCCCAGCACTTTGGGAGGCTGAGGTGGGCGGATCACCTGAGGTCAGAGATTCAAGACCAACATGGCCAACATGGTGACTTCTCTACTAAAAATACAAAAATTAGCTGGGCATGAGTGGCGCGCACCTGTAATCCCAGCTCTTTGGGACGATGAGGCAGGAGAATCGCTTGAACCCGGGAGGCAGAAGTTGCAGTGATCTGAGATTACGCCACTGCACTCCAGCCTGGGTGACAGAGAGAGAGGTTCTGTCTCAAAAAATAAAAATAAATAAAAAATAAATAAAACATTTCATATAAATGGAACCATATAGTATGTAGACTTTTGTATCTGGTTTCTTTACCATAATGCTTTTGAGATGTATTCATGTTTTTATATGTGTATATACACATACACACAAACGTATTTATATAAATACATATAATTATATACATATATAATTTATGTATGTATATCTATATTATATGTACATATATGGTATATATTTGGAAAATACATATAAAAAGAATCAACTATTTATGTCTATATTATGATTATGATTCGTGGTTTTTGCATCCTAAGAAGCCTTTGTCTAACCCAAGGTTGAAGAGACTTTCTCCTATATTGTCTCTTCTAGGAAGTTTTAGTGTTAGTTTTTTGGAGACAGCATCTCACTCTGTTGTCCAGAGTATATTTATTATATATTTATATATATACGTACACAAATATATATAACTTATATATATATGTATATATTTATGTATTTTTCTTTAAAGTGCCATATTTTAGACTTTGTGAACCACATGTCTCTGTCACATTTTCCTTCTCACCTTTTTCCTCTTCTCCCTCCATCCTCTCTTTTTCCTCTTTCTCCTCCTCCTTCTTCTTCCTGTTCTTCTCCCTTTCCCATGACCACAATTCTTTAAAAATTTAATAACCAGGATGGGTGTGGTGGCTCACACCTGTAATCCTGGCATTTTGGGAGGTCAAGGCTGGCGGATCATTTGAGGTCAGGAGTTTGAGACCAGCCTGGCCAACATGGTAAAACCTCATCTCTACTAAAAATACAAAAATTAGCCTGACATGGTAGCGGGTATCTGTAATCCCAGCTACTTGGGAGGCTGAGGCAGGAGAATCGCTTGAAACCGGGAGACAGAGGTTGCAGTGAGCCGAGATTATGTCACTGCACTCCAGTCTGGGCAACAAGAGTGAAACTCCATCTCAAAAAAAAAAAAAAGGGCTAAAGTAGGATAGGCCAACTGGCTATAGTTTACTAACTTCTGTTGCTCCATGTACCACAATTTGTCTGTCTGTTGACCAGTTGGTAGTCATCTGGCTCACTCCCAGTTTGGGGCTATTATGAGTAAAGCTGCTGTGAACAGTCATGTATAAATGTGCACGTATGCTTTCATTTCCTAGGAGTGGAATGGCTTAGTCACTCTTTATGTGCACATATACTTTCATTTCCTGGGTGGTAGAATGCCTTAGTCATGTGTTAGGTACATGTTTAACTTAAAAAGAAACTATCAAGCGATTTCCCAAAAATAGTTGTAGCATTTATATTTCCATCAGCAATATGGAAGAGTGAGTTGCTCCATATGTTTGTCAACGCATGATAGTCTCATTTTTGAGTTTAGCCATTCTAATGTGTATGTAATAGAACCTTATTGTACAGCACTTTTAATTTGTATTTCCCTAATGACTAATGACATCAAGCATATTTTCATGTGCTAATTTGCCATTCACATATCTTTTGTAGAGTCTTTTCCAATCTTACGCCCATTTTAAAAGCCACTTTGTCATTTTATTATTGAATTGTCAGAGCTCTTTATATATTCTGGTTATGAGTTCTTTGTCAGATATATGTTTAGCAGGTATTTTCTCCCAGCCCATTGCCTGTCCCTTCATTTTCTTTTTTTTTAGATTATAAAAACTTCCTCTTTAATCAAGGCTTATAACATGAACAGATTTCTTGAATAAAATGGAAAGTTTCCAGTACACTGAAACATAAATCCACAAGTCACTGTACATACAACACCTGGCAGAAAAACAAAAACAAGTTCACACGATCCCTGTAATGGCTATGGTCTTAATCTCAGATGCTTCCTCCATCTGCCAAGTGTGTTCTGGATACACAGCACACCGTGGCTTCTGGGGTCACACTCAGCTGAGGCTGTGGGTCCACAGAGCACCCATCAGGCTGGGCTATGGGGGTGGTGGCTCTGCTCAAGAAGCAAAGCAGTTACCAGCACATTCAAACAGTGTATTGAACGTCTTTTAAA
>PVKP010018987.1:0-43319 GCA_004027715.1 Plecturocebus donacophilus | reverse complement strand
ACTGTCAATATTACACAGATCAACGAGATAGAAAATCAACAAGGATATCCAGGACTTGAACTCAGACCTGGAACAACTAGACTTAACAAATAAATACAGAACTCTTCTCCCACAAATCCACAAAACATACATTTTTCTCAGTATCACATTATACCTATTTTAAAAGGGACCACATAACTGGAAGTAAATCACTCCCCAGAAATTGCATAGCATTTCACAGGTTTAAATAAAATATTGGTTGGCTGCTTATTTGTTATTTTCATCCCCTATTCCTTCCTGTCTCCATTGTTAAACACAATTATTGGCATAAAGGAGGTTTTTAATACCCATTTTTAGATTGTATTCTAGCCTGGGCAATAAAACAAGAATCCCATCCTCTCTCCCTCTTTCTTTCTCTCTTTCATTCTTTTTTTTCTTTCTTTTGCTGTTTCTTTCTTTCTCCTTTTCTCTTTTTCTAAAATCTCTCCCTCTTTCTTTCTCTTTCATTCCTTTTTTTTCTTTTGCTGTTTCTTTCTTTCTCCTTTTCTCTCTTTTTCTAAAATCTCTTCCTCTTTCTCTTTTTTTCTTTAAAAAAAATGTTAAATGTGAGTTTAAGTTATGCATTATGCCTCTCAAAGGAGTGTTTACTTTTAAAATAAGGATACACTTCTCTTGGTAATCTCAGGTGAAATGTAAAATCAAAAAATTCAGATGTTCATGAAATACATACATAACTTCATTTATTTATGATCACTAACACACAGTGATTCATTATTCGATGATGAAATAATAAATTCATTATTCGATGATCATTTGATTCACCACGATATGTGTTTCAGAAGTAACGGAAAAGAAGTCTACAGCGTGGAATGACACATGATTTAGAAAATGGGATTTTATTTGTTCTTCTGTTGGGAGACCTAATCATTTGCCAATTTGAGATGTTATTTCTTAATAAACATATACTGAATGAGACTGATTCTTCCCTGCAATGTCAGTAACATTCAAACATATTTGTTACTACAAAGGCTATATAATTTATTGGTGGGCACTAATGGTTTTAAGGAAATCAGAAAGCTTCAGAGAACAGAAGTTACAACAGGAAGATTGCAATCAGTAAATTTTCTAATTGTTCATTCCAATTACAAATATTAGCTTATTTTGACTTATTAAGCATATTCGTGTGTTTATAAAATGACTAACTTACATGGACAAATCTGTTTATAGTAGACCAATATTTGACGCCATGTTCAAATTCAGGAAAAGAGGGATGCAAGCCACTGTGAGAGATTCAAATGTAAAATTGCATTTGTGAGAAACTCAACTAACTAAAGAGTGAAATCTGAAGCAAATAGCAAACTCAGCCTTAGCCATATTGGCCTTATTGAATATGCCATTCTTTGGCAGTATCATGACCTTTGGACCTGTGATTTCTTCTGCCTGGGATGCTCTTTCCCAGATACAGGCATAGTTCTATGCACAAATGTCTAACCAGAGAGGCCTTTCTGACACCCTGTCTAAAATATATGAAATATCATTAACCCCCTATCTTTGTTTTGGTTTTCTTCTTAGTTTCATATCTTCATTGATTCATTGACCTGATCCATATCTATTTTTAAATTATTGTCTGTCTTCTCTATTAGAATTTACCGTGTCCCTTTATGTTTACTTTTATTCTTAGCCCCTAGAAGAGTATCTGGTAGGCATTAATAAATATTTGCTGACTTGATTAGAATGTAATTGTGAAGCATTAACATCATTTATTGAGACAAGTCTCTCAATGCTACTCCAAGCACTGTGAGAAATGAAACAAGATTCTTTTCTCTAATATACTTATAATCTATTTGGTGAGACAAGCCCATCACATATTGCGTTAGGTTATCTATTGATGTGTAAGAAATTACCCCAAAACATGAGTTTGGGTCAGGAATCTAGACAAGTCATAGCTGAGAATTTCTGGCTCAGGGTCTTTCATGAAGTTGCAGTCAAGATGTCAGTCTGGGCTGTGGTTATCTGAAGGCTTGACTGAGGCTGACTGACTAGGTTTAAAAGAGCTCACCCACATGGCTGTTATGTTAGTGCTGGTTGTTGGCAGGAAGCCTCAGTTTCTTACCACATGGACCTCTCTACAGATTTGCTAGAATTGCCCTCATGATGTGGTAGCTGGATTACTCCAGATGACTTCTCTGAAAGAGAACCAAGTAAAAGCTGCACTGTCTTTTATGACTGAGCCTTGGCAGTCACATTCTGTCATGTTTGCAATACCTTAATGGTTACACAGTTCAGCCCTATTCAATGTGAAGAGACTACACAAGAGTTTGGATCCCAGAAGTTGAGAATCATTTTAAATATTGGCTGATACACACATGAAATAAGTAACAAAGCATATGTGGCCATGTGTGAGGCTAAGTTGTGAAAACATTCAAGGTTCATCCAGTTTTGAGAACTTAGACTTATATAATTGGAAAGGCTAAGTTAGATGGCAAATTAAATCCTCACTTGGGCAAGAGTATTTGTTCCAAGCATTTAAATAACATAAACTTGATTTGTTCATTTATTAAACAAATATTTCTTAAGCCCTTGCTTGCTGTGCTAGGTCAAAGGATTATAAAATCCATAAATCCCAGACCCTGACCTAAAAGTATTTATAACCAAATTTGTGTAAGGTAAAATTTATGAGCAATAATGGTCTTGAATGAATTTAAATACTTAGTGCAAGGCCTGGGGCAAGAACCATCATCCAAAGCTAGACATTATAAATAGAGACTACAAACACACAAAATATATGTATTTGTGGATGAAATATGTGGATAAAAAATGAAATAGTTTTCATGCTCTCATTGCAATAAATTTCAATTCAAGAAAAGTGGATTTTAGAAATTATCAGCTAAATAATCTAATATCAAAAAATTCACTGATCATGACTATGATACAGGAGGGAAAGCTACATGACCACCTTAATAAAAGGAATCAGTAAAAACTGATTTCATTCTCTAAAGCACCTCCTCCAAATCCCTACCCCTGTCCAAACCAGAATATAACCCTCTGGATCTTTAAATTCTATCAGTTCACCAAAATGTTTACCAGCCCAATGTCTCTGCACTAGTATTTGTCACAACAGTGATTGGCAAAAAGGACATTTAGCATTTAAATCAAATGGCACATTCTTTTAACATTTAATTTCCCCTCCTTGAATGCCTGATTTATTCTTTTTAAAATTAGTCAATTTTATTGATACATAATAATTATACATGTTTATGGAGTACAGGTGATGTGCTGACATATGCATAGAATGCATAATGATCAAATCCATCACCATAAACATTTATCATTTCTTTGTGTTGGGAACATTTAAATTCTTTTAGCTATTTTGAAATATACAATAATTTTTTTTGCTATAGTTACCCTACTGTGCTATCAAACACTAAACCATTTGCCTCTAATTGTACATTTGTACTTATTAACCAATCACTCTTCATCCCCTCCCCCACCTTTCCCAGACTCTGATAACTATCATTCCATTTTCCTACCTCTATGAGATTTTTATAGGTGCCACAGATGAGAGTATGAAATACTTATCTTTCTGTGCCTTGCTTATTGCACTTATCATAATGACCTCCAGTTCCACCAATGTTGCTGCAAATGACAGGACTTCATTCCTTTTTATGACGCAGTAGTATTTTAGTGTGTGTATATATACAGTTATCTTTCTCCATTCACTTGTTGGTGGACACTAAGTTTGATTCCCTATCTTAGTTATTGTGAATAGTGCTGAAGTAAACATGAGTGTGTGGGTATCCCTTTGATATAGTGATTTCTTTACCTTTGGATAAATACTCAGTAATAAAATTGTTGGATTGTGTAGTAGTTCTATTTTTAGATTTTTTAGGAACCTCCATACTGTTTTCCATAATGGCTACATTAATTTACATTCCCACCAACAGTGTTTAAGAGTTCCTTTTTCTCTGCATTCTCATCAGAATTTGTTCTTTTTTTGTGGCTTGTAATAGCCATTTAAACTAGCTTCAGATGATATCTTATTGTGGTTTTAATTTGTATTTTTCCTGATAATTAGTGATGTTGAGCATTCTTTCATGTACTTGTTGATTTTTTTGTCTTCTGTTGAGGAGTGTCTATTCTGATATTTTACTCATCTTTTAATCAGATTGTTGTTGCTTTTAAAAATTTTGTTTGTTTCTTTGCTGTTGATTAGTTGAGTTCCTTATATATTCTGGATATTGGTCCCTTGTCAAATGAGCAAATATGTCCACTATTTCCACAGGTTGTCAGGTTGTCTCTTCACTAAGTTAATTGTCTCCTTTGCTATGCAAAAGTTTTTTAATTTAATGTAGTCCCATTTATTTTTGCTTGTGTTGTCTGTGCTTTTGTAATCTTAGTTCTAAAATCTTTGCCTAGACCAATGTTTTGAATCATTTCCTTTATGCTTTCTCCTAATAGTTTTATAGTTTTAAGTATTTAAATTTGATTTTTCTATACGGTGAGAGATAGGGGTCTAGTTTCATTTTTTGTATATGGACGTCAAGTTTTCCCGCAACATTTATTGAAGAGGTTGTCCTTTCATCACAGAGTGTTCTTGGTGCTTTTACAATGAATCAGATTACTGTAAATGCACGGATTAACTTCTGGATTCTCTATTGTATTTCACTTGGTTTCTATGTCTGTTTTTATGCCATGTACAATGCTATTTTGGTTATTATAGCTTTGTAGAATATTTTGAAATCTGGTAGTATGCCTCCAGCTTTGTTCTTTTTGCTCAGAATTGCTTTGGCTATTTGAGCTCTTTTTTGATTCTATATATTTTTTTCCTATTTCTGTGAAGAATGTTACTGGTGTTTTAATGGCAATTGTATTGACGCTGTAGATTGCTTTAGGTAGTAAGATCATTTTTACAATTCTAATTCTTTCAATCCATAAACCTGCGATGTCTTTTGACTTGTGGCTCTTCAATTTCTTTCATCAGTGTTCTGTAGTTTTACAGGAGGTCTTTCACCTCTTTGGTTAAGTTTATTTCTAGGTATTTTATTTTATTAAGTTTTTGTAGTTGTTGTAAATTGGACTGCTTTCCTGATTTCCTTTTCATCTAGTTTGTTTTGGTGTGCAGAAATACTACTGATCTTTTTATGCTAAAGTTGTATCCTGAAACTTTACTGAATTCATTTATCAGTTCTAAAATATATTTTTTTTATTGTTATACTTTAAGTTCTGGGATACAAGTGTAGAACCTGCAGGCCATGGTGGTTTGCTACATCCATCACCCTGTCATCTACATTAGGTACTTTGCCTAGCGCTATCCCTCCCCTAGCCCTTCACCCCCCAACAGGCCTCAGTGTGTGATGTTCCCCTCCCTGTGTCCATGTGTTCTCACTGTTCAACTCCCGCTTATGAGTGACAATATGCAGTGTTTCTTTTTCTGTTCCTGTGTTATTTTGCTGAGAATGATGGTTTCCAGCTTCATCCATGTCCCTGCAAAGGACATGAACTCATCCTTTTTATGGCTGCATAGTATTCCATGGTGTATATGTGCCACATTTTCTTTATCCAGCATATCACTGATGAGCACTTGTGTTGGTTCCAAGTCTTTGCTATTGTGAACAGTGCTGCAGCAAACATACATGTGCATGTGTCTTTATAGTAGAATGATTTATAATCCTCTGGATATATATATATATATATATATATATATATATATATATATCCCAGTAACGGGATTGCTGGGTCAAAGGTATTTCTGGTTCTAGATCCTTGAAGAATTGCCACACTATCTTCCACAATGGTTGAACTAATTAACACTCCCACAAACAGTGTAAAAGTGTTTCTATTTCTCCACATCCTCTCCAGCATATGTTATTTCCTACTTTTTAATGATCACCATTCTAACTGGCATGAAATGGTATCTCAATGTGGTTCTGATTTGCATTTCTCTAATGACCAGTGATGATGAGCTTTTTTTCTTGTTTGCTGGCCACATAAATGTCTTCTTTTGAGAAGTGTCTGTTCATATCCTTCACCCACTTTTTGATGGAGCTTATTTCTTATAAATTTAAGTTATTTGTAGATTCTACGTGTTAGCCCTTTGTCAGATGGATAGATTGCAAAAGTTTTCTCCCATTCTCTAGGTTGCCCATTCATTCTCATGATGGTTTATTTTGCTGTGCAGAAGCTCTTAAGTTTAATTAGATCCCATTTGTCAATTTTGGCTTTTGTTGCCATTGCTTTTGGTGTTTTAGTCATGAAGACTTTGCCCATGCCTATGTCCTAAATAGTTTTGCCTAGGTTTTCTTCTAGGGTTTTTATGGTTTTCAGTCTTACATTTAAGTCTTTAATCCATCTTGAGTTAATTTTTGTACAAGATGTAAGGAAGGAGTCCAAGTTTCAGTTTTCTGCACGTGGCTAGCCAGTTTTCCCAACACAATTTATTAAATAGGGAATCCTTTCCCCATTGCTTGTTTTTGTCAGGGTTGTCAAAGATCAGATGGTTGTAGAGGTGTGGTATTATTTCTGAGTCTTCTGTTCTGTTCCATTGGTCTATATCTCTGTTTTGGTACCAGTATCATGCTGTGTTGGTTACTGTAGCCTTGTAGTATAGTTTGAAGTCAGGTAGCGTGATGCCTCCAGCTTTGTTCTTTTTGCTTAGGATTGTCTTGGCTATACAGGCCTTTTTGTGGTTTCATATGAAATTTAAAGTCATTTTTTTCTAATTCTGTGAAGAAAGTTGGGCAGCATGGCCATTTTCATGATATTGATTCTATTTATGAGCATGGAATCTTTTTCCATTTGTTTGTGTCCTCTCTTATTTCCTTGAGCAGTGGTTGGTAGTTCTCCTTGAAGAGGTCCTTCACATCCCTTGTAAGTTGTATTCCTAGGTATTTTATTCTCTTGTAGCAATTGTGAATGGGAGTTCACTCATGATTTGGCTGTTTATCTATTATTGGTGTATAGGAATGCTTGTGGTTTTTGCACATTGATTTTTTATCCTGAGACTTTGCTGAAGTTGCTTATCAGATTAAGGAGATTTTGAGCTCAGATGATAGGGTTTTCTAAATATACAATCATGTCATCTGCAAATAGAGACAATTTGACTTCCTCTCTTCCTATCTGAATACACTTTATTTCTTCCTCTTGCCTGATTGTCCTGGCCAGAACTTCCAATTCTATGTTGAATAGGAGTGGTAAGAAAGGGCATCCTTGTCTTGTGCTGGGTTTCAAAGGGAATGCTTTCAGCTTTTGCCCATTCAGTATGATATTGGCTGTGGATTTGTCACAAATAGCTCTTATTATTTTGAGCTATATTCCATCAGTAACTAGTTTATTGAGCATCTTTAGCATGAAAGGCTGTTGATTTTATCGAAGGGCTTTTCTGCATCTATTGAGATAGTCATGTGGTTTTTGTCATTGGTTCTGTTTATGTGATAGATTATGTTGATTGATTTGCATATGCTGAACCAGCCTTGTATCCTAGGGATGAAGCCGACTTGATCGCAGTAGGTAAGCTTTTTGATGTGCTGCTGGATTTGGTTTACCAGTATTTGGTTGAGGATTTTTTGCTTCGATGTTCATCAGGGATATTGGCCTGAAATTTTCTTTTTTTTGTTGTGTCTCTGCCAGGTTTTGGTATCAAAATGATACTGACCTCATAAAATGAGTTAGGGAGGAGTCCTTGTTTTTCTGTTGTTTGGAATAGTTTCAGAAGGAATGTACCAGCTCCTCTTTGTAGCTCTGGTAGAATTTGTCTGTGAATCTGTCTGGTCCTGGTCTATTTTTGGTTGGCAGGCTGTTAATTACTGCCTCAATTTCAAAACATGTTGTTGGTCTATGCAGGGATTTAACTTCTTCCTGGTTTAGTCTTGGGAGGTGTATGTGTTCAGGAATTTATTCATTTCTTCTAGATTTTCAAGTTTATTTGTGTAGAGGTGCTGAGAGTATTTTCTGATGGTAGTTTGTATTTCTGTGGGATAATGGTGATATCCCCTTTATCATTTTTTATTGTGTCTATTTGATTCTTCTCTCTTTTCTTCTTTATTAGTGTGGCTAGCAGTCTATCTATTTTGTTAATATTTTCCAAAAACCCAGCTCCTAGATTCATTGATTTTTTTGAATGGTTTTTCATGTCTCTATCTCCTTCATTGATTTTTTTGAATGGTTTTTCATGTCTCTATCTCCTTCAATTCTGCTCTGATCTTAGTTGTGTCTTGTCTTCTGATAGATTTTGAATTCGTTTTCTCTTGCTTTTTTAGTTCTTTTAATTGTGATGTTAGGATGTTGATTTTAGATCCTTCCCACTTTCTCCTGTGGGCACATAGTGCAATAAATTTCCCTCTAAACACTGCTTTAGCTGTGTCTTGGAGATTTTGGTACATTGAGTCTTTGTTCTCATTGGTTTAAAAGAACTTATCTATTTCTGCCTTAATTTTGTTATTTACCCAGTAGTCATTCAGGAGCAGGTTGTTCAGTTTCCATGTAGTTGTACAGTTTTGAGTGAGTTTCTTATTCCTGAGTTCTAATTTGATTGCACTGTGGTCTGACAGACTGTTATGATTACCATTCTTTTGCATTTCTGAAGCGTGTTTAACTTTCAATTATGTGGTCAATTTTAGAATAAGTGCGATGTGGTCCTGAGATTAACATGTATATTCTGTTGATTTGGGATGGAGAGTTCTGTAGATGTCTATTCGGTCTGCTTGGTCCAGAGCTGAGTTCAAATCTTTGTTAATTTTTTGTCTCATCGATCTAACATTGACAGTGGGGTGTTAAAGTCTCCCACTACTGTGTGGGAGTCTAAGTCTCTTTGTAGGTCTCTAAGAACTTGCTTCATGAATCTGGGTGCTCCTGTATTGGGGGCATATATATTTAGGAGAGTTAGCTCTTCTTGAAGCATACACAAATATCAATAGCTGAATCAATCAAGCAGAAGAAAGGATATCAGAGATTGAAAATAAACTTAATGAAATAAAGCATGAAGACAAGATTAAGGAATGAAAATAAATGAAGCAAGCCACCAAGAAATATGGGACTATGTGAAAAGACTAAACTTAGATTTGGTGTACCTGAAAGTGACCAAGAGAAGGGAAGCAAGTTGGAAAACTCTCTTCAGGATATTATCAAGGAGAACTTCCCCAACCTAGCAAGACAGGCCAACATTCAAATTCAGGAAACACAGAGAACACCACAAAGATACTCATCAAGTAGAGCAACCCCAAGACACACAATCGTCAGATTCACCAAGGTTGAAATGAAGGAAATAGTGTTAAGGGCAGCCAGAGAGAAAGCCTGGGCTACCCACAAAGGGAAGCCCATCAGACTAATAGCAGATCTCTGCAGAAATCCTACAATCCAGAAGAGAATGGGGGCCGATATTTAACACTTTTAAAGAATTTTCAACCCCAGATTTCATATCCAGCCAAACTAAGCTTCATAAGCAAAGGAAAAATAAAATTCTTTACAGACAAGCAAATGTTGAGAGATTTTCTTACCACCAGGCCTGTCTTACCGGAATTCCTGAAGGAAGCACTAAATATGGAAAGGAAAAACCGGCACCAGCCACTGCAAAAACATACCAAATTGTAAAGACCATCAACATTATGAAGAACTGCATCAACTAATGGGCAAAATAACCAGCTAGCATCATAATAATAGGATCAAATTCACACATAACAATATTAACCTTAAATGTCAATGGGCTAAATGCCCTATTTAAAAGACACGGACTGGCAAATTGGATAAAGAGTCAAGCAAGACCCATAGTTGTGCTGTGTTCAGGAGACCCATCTCATGTGCAAAGTCACACATATATAAGCTCAAAACAAAGGGACGAAGGAATATTTACCAAGCAAATGGAAGGCAAAAGTAATAATAAAAAAGCAGGAGTTGCAATCCTAGTCTCTGATAAAACAGACTTAAAACCAACAAAGATAAAAAAAAGACTAAGAGAAGGGCATTACATAATGATAAAGGGATCAATGCAACAAGAAGAATTTCTCTTCCTCAATCAGCATATGTGGTAGATGAATTATATATAAGACCCTGTATTCACATTCTTTGGCAGTGCCTCCCCATCTTACTCTAGGGTCAGGTATGGAACTTGCCAAAGAGATGTGAACAAAAACATGAGGCAGGCAGAGGCTTGGAAAGCAATTGCATGAGGGGGCCTGCTCTAACTTTTGTCGCTCTTTTATCTCCATGAAAATATGTCTAGGTTACCTACTAGGAGATGAAATGTGGCATATGCAGCAGAGACAAGTTGCCCCAATTTACCCACCTGAGACTGCTCTAGATCACCTGATAACCGACTGGCCTCAAGACATGTGAGCCTAGCAAAATCAACTGAGCCACACCTAAGTACACTTGCAGCTAATCACAGACACGAGTGTGACCTACTGAAAGTAGCCAAGCCAGTGGAACGTTGCAGACTCTCACACTAAAAAAATGTGCTTTACTGTTTGACATTTTATGGTTGCATTGGCATTTTTTGGTTGCTACCCTGCATTATTGTAGCAACTGACAGAGCCTGTGTTTGTTGTGAGATGTTGGAAGGAGTTAGAGGAAAAAAGCAAGAACCACCTTAGGTTCAAACCAAAGGTGTCTGAGTATAGAACTTTTCAGGATGTTTTTTAAAAGGCTACACAGATAGGAAGTTTAAAATCAATATAGAAACTTGTATTTTAACATGTGCAAAATACTATGCTGTGGTCTGGGTGGGGTCACAAAATGGAAGTACATGTAGCCTCTACCTCCAGAAACTCACATTGTAATAGCAGGAATCTCTCTTGACATAGATGCTGCTCTCAGAGAGTTACTGACAATTGTATGAGTGCACTACAATACCAAAGAGCTTTAAATTGCTGAAGCTGGTTAAAAATGCATTGGCTGTTTCCCAACATGGGTCTGAGACTGTGGTAAAATCAAAAAGGCTGCTCAACCTGCTTGATGAACTTGAAGTAATGAGTTCTATAAGTTGACTTGAACAGAAGACAATGATATTAAGCTTTCATGGAGGACAAAGGAAACTATCTACCTATAACCTTTCTGACAGTCAGAGACCCTTTGCTATTTAAAACTCTGCAGCTGTAGTGCATTATTCCCAAGCAGCTGAGAGTTTAATAAGATTCCATGGAGACACCTAACCTTCCAGTTCTGGCTGCCTGCTGGCAACCCTAAGGTGCTTGCTGTGAAAACTGACAATCTGAGCTAACATCAGGGCACAGATTTCTTCAGACACAAGGGCAAAGGGTGGTACAGTAGTGTCTTCCCACTACCCTCTGATGCATTCCAACTGCAGAATGGTCTAATTCCAAGCCAGTCCCAGTGTCCAGCACCCTTGAGTGTTTAATCCTGGACATTCTGGTCATCACTGACCTTCTCTATTGAAAAACCTGACTCTTCCGCTGAATAAAATGCTGCCCCTCTGGTATGATATACAAGGTCCTTCTTGAGCAAAGCCCCACCTGCCTAGTCCAACCTTCACTGCCAGTATTCCTCCCCTCATGCCCTTTGTCTTCTGTCCTCTGGTTACTTGGGTTAGTTACTTGCTATTCCTACTTTTCTCAACTCTGTGCTTATTTGGCCTGTAACTTTCATCCTCTTCAGTCAGACCACCCTTCTATCTTCAAAATCTGGCCTTGCTTCTCTCGTCAACTAGAACATAAAATTAGTAATGACAATAACATAACATGCAAAATGCCAGGCACCCTGCTAGGTGCTTTGCATGTCTTAACTTATTCTGTTCCACTACTCTATGAGATTGGTATTATTACTACTATCATCATCATCATCATCCTAATTTTTAGATAAGGAAAGTGAGGCACAGAGACACTAAAGCAACTTATCCAAGGTTAGTGTCAGTTCCATGATGTTGGAGGTCATGTCTCTCTTGTTCACTGTATTTACTATAAATATTTTGCTGCAATATGTTCACTACTTGCGCTGGCACAAACCTGGCCTAAAGTATTGAATAAAGGAATGAATGAAATGTCTCAATGAAGCTGTTTCTGCAGTCAGAATTAATCTTGCTCTCCTCTGCTTTCACACCCCCATCCTAGTACTTAACACATTCTACTTCATAAGTTGGGCCTCAGTTTACAAATAACCTGCAATTTTCACACAGCATTGTAAATTGACTCCCTAATCTTCCTTTGCTTGGAAGAAGTCAGGCTTTCATAAATCAGGTGACTAATGGTGATCTCCAGTTCTACCACTGCCTGACGGTAGCTGCTACTGAAAGATAGGGTCAGGTATCCATGGGAGAGGTAAGAAGGACTCTTGGCAGGAGTTGAAGGATAATTGGTTAGCACAGCCTGCTCTCTAATTCACCCACTGTCCCCTACTCCTCCCTGTCATGAAGGTTCCAAGAGCACACAGGTTCACATAGAACCACCATGCAAGATGAGTGTCCTTTGACAACTTCCACTTTTATGCCTCCCACACCTTGCCTTTATCCATAGTAGTAAGGGTATTTATGGAAGAAAAGGGGGCAGTGGGTTGCAGGTAGGCAACTAAGCAGGAAGTGGAGAGGGGGAATGGGTGGTGGTCATATGGAGTACCTGGTGTCTGATCCAATTGTGCTAGCAGAATGAGAAGGTCCCCTCAGACCAAGACCTAATGAGATATAAAGATCAGGTGTCATTGTCATTGGCCCTTTCTGAAATTCAAGAGAAGCCAATAAAAGTGATTAGAAGGGAAGTCTTAGCTCTGGCTTAACTTTCTCTATTAACAGCTTTTGGCAGCCCAAGTTAGCTGTCTGCTGACCTTAGTCTTGGTGAGGTGGTCTCTCACTGCTTGTAGGAGACACCTGAGCCACAAGAAATTGTATTAAATATTTTGTAATTACTGACTCTTAGCTGCTTGGAAAGATAACTCCCTTCTGGTTTCAGACATTCCATTTTCAAATGCACTTTCTGCTTTGAGGAACATTTATGCTTGTTTACATTCTTCCATCACTAGACTGTAAACTCCAGAAGAGAGGGACATGGTCACATTTATATTTCTCTCCTGACTCCTCCTTTTCCTCTGCAAATTGCAAAAAGTTCATTTCATAAAATTTAAAATTTATGGAAGTTAACTACATGTCATAATAAGGAATTGTCAACAATAAAGGAACTAGTACTGATCAAATATTTTGGTGAGCTTCCTGGTTTTCAAAAGTTATTTTGAGCCTAGGCCCAAATTCCAACTTGCTGCAGGAACACATCCTTAAAAATAACATGGCTTTCTTGCAAAAGGCATTTGGGCATTTGCTGAAATGCATCCAAAATGACACATAAACCAGCCACTACTCATCAAACTAAGACTTCCCTCCACTTTCCCTTTTTAACTGAATGTCTGTTAAGAAAGCAAAGTTATTTAAAGCCATTTCTAAAACTCAACAGTGAGATGTACCTTAAAATATAGGAGATCATAATGTTGCTGGTGATAATTTCCAAAGATTAATTTTATAAAAGAGAAAAAAGAACTCTTATATTGATGAGTAGTAGATTAAATAATATGAGTAAGAAAAGTGATCATGTCCAATATATAGTTATATTTGATCTCAGAAATTATTAATTGTAATTACTTAAACACATACTTGATTATCTTTGCAAAGAGTAAAAAGAAGGTCAAATTGATTTACAAACCACATTCACAAAAATATCTCATTTTTTCCTCACAACAATGCTTGATTTGCATAGTTCTATCCTCATTTTACATATGAGGAAACTAGATTATCATTCCATGACCCAGCTAGTTAAAAGCTTCATCAAGACATTAGAGATGGTAATCAATGACATGGGATCTGGAACCTGACAGAAATGTACTCAACTGTAGCCCTTCTATTTACTGGTGACTAGAACAAGTGACTTAGACAAGTTAGTAGGTAAAATATGAATCCAAATAGGCTTTACAACTCAACATCCTATAACCCAATATCAAAATGCTAGGGAATACATGAGGAAAACATGGAGGACAGAAATACATACACACTTTACATTGGCAAATGAAATATTCCACCGTTATGGGTCTATCTCCACTCTCCACTTTATGTGATTATTATAGAATCTAAAAATACTTAAAAGAAGCAACCCACTCAATGAAACCATAGTGCTATGTTGGTTGTTTGGTGTCTTATTTATTTTTAGTATTTATACATGTGCTGCCTCCTTGTTAAAACAATATGAGGCAACTCACAATAAAATTCACCAGTGTGGTGATGCTCTTGTGCATTTCTTCTCTTCTCAAGCTTTGGTTTTTATGTGCTTGGAATGCCCCTTTCCCCACCCCCTGTCCCCAGAGAAAGATAGACAGAGCAGGAACTAAAGATAGTGTGAATGCCCACACATTTCAGTGTACCTAAAGCAAGATCTAGAAGGATATCTGCTAAAACTGTTCATGAAAATCCCTGAAAAATGATATAGTTTTTATATTCTATGTTTTCAGATTTCTTATAATGAAAATGTTTAACTCCTTTCTGTATACTTTAAATTACATTTTCTCATCTTCCACATGATACCTCCAAAGATACTCACTCAGCAGGGAAGAGTCCAGGATTTTGATCTTCCAAAGTCTCCCAGAGACTCTATTAAGCAGTCAGTTTGGGAAACATGGCTGAAATAACTATTTCCAGTATAAGTAGCAAGTGACATTTTTTGGTTTTCAAGAAAAGTTTCAACTCTATTAAACAATGATTTAACAAATTATTTCCTTTTATTTTGTAATAGTTTGATTCCACTACAAAAACACATTCACTATGTCTATTAGATTTGAATTACCTGTAAGAATTATAGTAGCTTGGCCACCCACTTTAAGTTAGCCACTTTTGAATAAAGGACCTACATAATCATTGTAAAGCATGTGTTTGTGAGGCAAATTTCACAAACCATTTAAAAATTAAGACAAAAAATATACAAATACAAATATCAGGGTTTCTTAATTCTAAATTTTTAACACTAACTTAAATACCATTTGACTCTAAAAATCATGGCCATTCTCAAAATACGCAGTAGAAAGTTATTGCAAATATCAACTTTGGTATAATGTATACCTATTTCCTAAACATTTTTAAGATTTTAATTTTGGATAAATATAAAGATGTCAATTTTTTATAATTAACTTTTAAAAGTATGTATAATGTTCTAAAACTCAGACATCAAAGCATCTATTTCTTTAAATTTATTAGTTATGTCCTGAATACATTCTCCAGCTTTTAATTTTATCCCATCAATTACAAGATAGTCCTCTTCACAGTGGTTTTCAAACGGACTGCCTGCAGGAGCTTCTGCGCTGCATTTGGATAACTGCAAAACAACCACATAATTAATCAGAACTACATCAAATTTATGTGATAACTTGAACAAAACATAGTAATTCTTCAAGCCACATTGGCTATACAAACTTTTCTATTATTCTAGTGTTCAAATAACATAGTATAATGTAGGGTGAATGTGTTTATAGTATAATGTAGGGTGAATATAGCTAATATTAATCCAATGTTAATGTTAGCTTAAGAAGATCATAATTAGGAAGGTGACTCTATGTAGGAAAATAATTTCACAAAACATTTCAATGACAATTAGAAATGAGTTTTGATTATCTATGTGTATAAGCTTTTTTCCATGTTGCTACTCTCATTCATTGATGTAAATGCCTGAGATAATCCAACTGAAACCTCATAGGTGAAATGAATGATGAAAACATCATCAAATTGATAACTTTGAAAACGGCTTATACAATGTCTGCTCAGAGAATCAATGTCTTCAGAACTTTAAAATTCTTAGGGGGCTCTTTTTGGAGTATTTAACTTATAAGAGGCCACCTTCTTTTAAAAACAACATATCTCCAGATTTAAGTGGAGTTGCCTTTGGAAGACATACGAATTATTTCTAATAAAAATAAATAAATAAATACATGAAATCCTACATGTGATTATTTCTTTACTTTTAAACTGAAATTGCTCCAGTTTTGCTAGTTGGTTTCATGGTTATTCACCTCATTTAAAAGTGAACAAAAACCCAAATATCCTGAACCTGGTATGAATGCCAGACTTACAAAGCTCAGTGCGCAGAGTGGCTTATGAACCAGTAACCAGGAGCCAGTTAAAATAGCTAATTTTATGAACCACCTGCCCATCAGCCAGTTAAAATAGCTAATTTTTACACTTCTGAAGTGCTGTTTGAAAGCATAAAATAATACAAGAATCTAAAACAAAAAGCAAGCTCCTGCCTGGTGATAAGTTAAAGCTATGTATTTTACCTTAAGAAATAAAAATCAGAAGTAATTCTCTTCTATCAAATTACTGAGTGTAATAGTAAAATAGAAGTCAATTCTGTGCCTGTAAAAGCTCCAGGACATGACTATAAAGACCAACCTGGCTGTATGTTTTCAAAGAAACTGTAACACTGAAAAACACTGCACAAAACCATATGGTATTCAAATAAAACACATATTTGCTGAAAAAGAATAATTTGTATATTAATTATATGTATATAGCATTTATGTTACCAACTTACAGGTCTTATTCTGCAAAAGACGCACATATAGAAAACAAGTCTTTTTAAAGAAGAGAACCCAATTGGAAAAGTAGCGTTTACAATCCATGTACATTCAGGTAAAAATTGATATTGCTGATGCTGATTAAGAAAGTTATGTTTTCAACTCAGTAGGAGTTTGAAATATTAATATTATTTTCCTTTAACATATTCATTTCCATAACAGTACCATCTGTATATTTTATTAATTTCTAACTCAATAAAGAAAGTGTTTGAGAATAATCTTTATTTTTGTTGATGTTCTGAATAAAATCATACAACTGGGCAGTCTGCTGAAAGGTATAAATCCCTTTGTCCATTTACAAATGCATCTTTTTCTACATATTAGAACAGACAGACTTATAGATAGGCAGTTGCTCAAAGTGTGAATGTGGGAAAACAGAAATGAAGAAAGAAAACCTAAGCACTTATTCTCTACAGCAACTGCCATTGCCAGTTCTCATCTGTAGTAATAGCCAAACCTTGGGTGCTTGTTCCCATGCAAAGCACTTTTTCTGGTTTACCATATTTAACCCTCAAAACAATCCTCTGAGGTAAGCGATAAGCCACTTTTCCAAATTACACAAGTCCTTATTGGCAGGACCAGGATTTGGACATATGCATTAGATTCCAGAGTCAGTGTCAATAGGCTCTCTTGACTCCAGGCACACTGTGTATCTAAAAGAATAAGTGAGTAAAATCTTAAAGTGACAGAACTCCTCACTGCCATTTTTTTTTCCTAGTTAGGGAACAGCTGCACTGCCAAATGGAAGTATCTACCCTGTGACTTCTTTTTCTCATACCTACCATATCGCTGCTGTGAATTAAGGGCCTGAACCTTGTAACACAAACTCTCATTTTATTTGCAGAGACATTGAATAAAATAAGCACATTTTGCTTTTCTGAGTTCAACATAGAAAGCCAAATGACAAAATTTAAAAAGGACAAATCTAGATATAAATGGTAAAACATATTCCAGTGAAAAATTCTACCTCCAGGATGTTCATAAGGTTTGTCCCTGTAGAGATCATCTTGGTGCATAACCCAGACAGGGCGGATTTTCCAGTGAGCTCCTGTTATCCTGAACCCCTCTCCTGACCGTAAAGATCGGCAGCAAGGGGGAGTTCTCTCTGCAGTGGCCTACCCCACCTACAGTGAGCATCATCCACCTTTCTTCACTCCAATCCCAAAGATTTAAAATTTAAAGAACTCTTCTACTTAAACACAGAGTTTTTTTCAAATACTGATAGATGTGTTTTGATTTCTCAACAGGCTACTAGTTTATTATTCACCTCACGATAATCAAGGACTCAAATTTCAGACATGAAAATAGTTGTTTATATAACTAAAATGTACGAGTAGGAACAATTCTGCTGTTTAAAGAATTTGAAGTTGTTATTTAGGTCTGAAAATAACTATCAATATTACCTTTTCTCTTGTATTTATTTCCTCTCCTTGTTCTTCTGCAGACTCCTCAGCTGTGGCGGGGGGTTGCAGTGCTTGCTGTAGCATTTGTTCCAGCTCTTTTAGTAAAACTTCTGTCTCAGAGACAACTAAAAAAACATGATTAATACAGTAAAAACTGCTACATCTCACTTAATTCAATCTAATTCATAATCTTAACCACCCAGAAAGAAGAATCTTTTAAATGCTACAAGGTAAAATACAAATGTTTCATATAATTTTCATACATGACTTCTCCTGATACAAAATTATTATGAATTTCCAGGTGAATCCTTTACAATTCTTCCTTGAAAAATGTAAGTAATAGTTTTACTATGTATAAACCATAAAGTAGAAGTGAAATATCAAAAATGTACTAGACATTTTTTTTAAATTAGGGGCCAAGGGCAAAAAACTATATTATTTATAGAAACAGCATCAGCAAATTTTTCTCTAAAGAACCAGAGAGCCAATGTATCACGCTTTATGAGCCAGATGGTCTGTGACAACTACTCAATTCTGTTATTGTAGCACAAACCATTGACATGTACATAAACAACTGAGAGTGGCTATGTTCCAATAAAACTTTATTTACAACAACAGTCAGCAGCTGGTGACCACAGTTTGCCAACCCCTACTATAGACTATTAAACTACTATTTAAAAGAAAAAGTTTTGGAATTAAGTGGCTAGGCTGAACCCAGGCTAGTGCCTTCCTAATCCAAATGGCAACACATCTTAATTGCCTAATCTCATTAAAAAAAAAGTACTGCATTTATAAAAGGTGTTTTTGTGCCACTGTGACATAAATATATAAATAGGCAAAAAAAAAAAAGCAATCTGGTAATTCATTGACCTTGCTGACATGAAATAATATCCCCACCAAAAAAATAAAAGCCTGCTACAATTAAAGACTTAACTTTTTTTTTTTTTTTTGAGATGGAATCTTGCTCTGTCGCCAGGCTGGAGTAGAGTAGCATGATCTTCACTCACTGCAAACTCTACCTCCCGGGTTCAAGCGATTCTCCTGCCTCAGCCTCCCAAGTAGCTGGGACTACAGGCACGCACCACCACCCAGCTAATTTTTGCATTTTTAGTAAGGACAAGGTTTCACCATGTTGGCCAGGATGGTCTTGATCTCCTGACCTTGTGATCCACCCACCTCCTCCCAAAGTGCTAGGATTACAGGCGTCAGCCACCGCGCCCACCCTAGACTTTGCTATTTATTAAAAATATGCATTTGAATTCTTGACTTAAATAAAACAAACATTTTCATTTGATATAGGGCCTATTGAAGCCTTTGCTTCAAAGAAAGGAGGCCACATGTGGCCTGCTGTCCTGTACCAGAGGCAGATGGAGTGTCTGAGAAGCCCTTCCAAAGACAATGTAACTCAGAGAGAAAGGCTGTGAGTACACATCCCTTCATCTTCCACATGTAACTAAAATCTAACATAGCACCTTCTGTTATCTGCAGTTCATGGGCAAGTCAGCAAAAATCACACCAAGAAGAACAGCTGAGGATGGGCGTGGTGGCTCACGCCTGTAATCCTAGCACTTTGGGAGGTGGAGGTGGGTGGATCACCTGAGGTCAGGAGTTCAAGACCAGCCTGGCCAACATGGTGAAACCCCATCTTTAAAAAAAAAAAAAAAAAAAAAAGAAAAGAAGAACAGCTGAAAGGTCATGGAACATGAATATATACTCAAGAAGGACATAAGTAGAAAAATTAAAAATTCTTCTAAAGTGCATATTAAATAATGTTAAATAAAATCATGGCAGGTTATGAAATAGAAAGGTTTCCCTCTCTTGGTTGTCATTATAATACTGGAAAAACTAGTTTTAGTATATTTTTCAAAACACGAGTTTGTCTTGAAAATAATTTTTCTATCAATATTTATTGCTTTCCCCAAGCACTTTCATATATATATATATATATATATATATATATATATTTTTTTTTTTTTTTTTTTTTTTTTTTTTTTTTTTTTTTTTTTTTTTTTTTTTTTTTTTTTTTTTTGAGACAGAGCCTTTTTTTGAGACACAGAGTCTCGCTCTGTCGCCAGGCTGGAGTGCAGTGGCATGTTCTCTGCTCACTGCAGCCTCCGCCTCCCGGGTTCAAGCAATTCTCCTGCTTCAGCCTCCCGAGTAGCTGGATCTACAGATGCGTGCCGCCACACCTGGATAATTTGATATTTTTAGTAGACACCAGGTTTCACCATGTTGGCCAGGATGGTCATGATCTCCTGACTTGTGATCCGCCTGCCTCGGCCTCCCAAAGTGCTGGGATTATAGGCCTGAGCCACTGTCATATTCAATCCACAAATATTTACTGTTTGCCTACTAAGGGGCAGAAACTCAAGAAAACAGGCAGAGACTAATAAGCCTTCCTAGCTATTACGTCCACCTAGTCAATTTTAGGTTTTCTCTGTGGAAAACCTCTTTCAAAACAGTTTGAAACAAGCTTTCTAATAAGCCACTCCACATCTTAGAAAAAGTTCTCATTTTTAAAAACAAAACAAACAAAACCTGTAATTAACATGTTACTTGCATCTACATAGATCTGTGTTCTAGGGTTACTGCTAAGGCCTAAGAACACAGAGTACAGAATGCTAAATTCTAAAACAGTGGTATAAAAATTTGGGGGGCATAATAATCATCTGGGGAGTTTAAACACATAACAACACCATGCCTATCAAATCAGGATTTTTCAGAGGAATGCATGTTTTTTATTGAAGCACTTTTCTTTTAATAAAACTAACACCCTCTTTAAGACAGATTTCTTATTTAGTAACCTGTTACTTAATAGATGACTGCTTATGGTTATTTTCATACCAATTCCCCAGTTTCACTCACAAATGTTATGTTTTCCTGCTTTACATTCTGAGTCTATGAAAATTGACAATGACATTTAATGCACTGTTGAGAAGACAGATTTCAAGCTATGCTGTAAAAGAAAAAATGGTAAACAAACATCTTTATATTTCTAATGTTAGGCTAAAATATAATCAATTTTTGATAATAAATATCATTGCCAAGTGGCATTGTAGGCTGTTTTCAAGTGATATGAAGAAATATGTATACTGCCTTTTGATCAAAATTAGACAAAGTAATGGATGACTTCATAAGTCAACTAGGGTTTACGACATCAACCTGACTGCTGTCAGCTTCTGCTTCCAGAGCAGTGAGAGGTTTGCTTTTCTAAATAAGTATTCCTATATTGTAAATGAAGTTAAAAAATAATTCTCAAAAATAGCAGTTACTGTAATCTACAAACTATGTTATCAAAATTGGTCAATAATATCCTCCAAAGACACAGACAAAATGAATGTCTTTGCTGATTGCAAAACCAATCATCTCTTATCAATACTGATTATCTTGTAGCTTCTCTGAGTTGTTTCAATTTATTGCTGAGATTAAAGTGGTAGCATTATGGCTACTCCATCACTCAGAGAAAGTTTTTCTAAAAATGTATCTGTAATAGTGAAGTCCATATCTTACTTTTTTTTTTTTTTTTTTTGACTCTTGCCCAGGCTGGAGTACAGTGTCACGTGATCTCAGCTCACCACAACATCTATCTCCCAGGTTCAAGCAATTCTCCTACCTCAGCCTCCCAAGTAGCTGGGATTACAGGCACCCGCCACCATGCCTGGCTAATTTTTATATTTTTAGTAGAAATGAAGTTTCACCATATTAGCCAGGCTGGTCTCAAACTCTTGACCTCAAGTGATTCACTCGCCTCAGCCTCCCAAAGTGCTGGGATTATAGCCACAAGCCACCGTGCCAAGCCCCATATCTAGCTTTTAAAAATTAAGTGTAGAAAATAAATCAGTGTTGCTTTTCCATTCCTGATAAGAAATAACTCATGGTTTGTCTCAATAACTCGGTCACTATTTTAAAACTTTAAATATATATTTATGGAGTTTTCTTTCACCTCAACTTATCTATTAAATGTTTAAGAAGCTGTTTCCTCCTGATGGAGTTTGGATCTGGGTCCCTGCCCAAATCTTATGTTGAATTGTAATACACACTGCTGGAGGCAGGGCCTGGTAGGAGGTAAGTAGATCACGGAAGCAGATTTCTCAGGAATGATTTAGTACTATTCCCTTGGTACTGTCCTTGGGATAATGAGCGAGTTCTCATGCGATCTGGCTGTGTAAAAGTATGTGGCAACTCTCTCCTCTTTTGTCCCTGCTTTTGCCATGTG
This sequence comes from Plecturocebus donacophilus, assembly GCA_004027715.1. Classification (NCBI taxonomy): domain Eukaryota; kingdom Metazoa; phylum Chordata; class Mammalia; order Primates; family Pitheciidae; genus Plecturocebus; species Plecturocebus donacophilus. The sequence goes on along the minus strand of PVKP010018987.1, from coordinate 21,182 downwards.
ACATTCCTGCTCCCCCTTTGTCTTCTGTCATAATTGTAAGCCTCCTGGAAAGGCTCCTAGAGGCCAAGCACCATGCTTCCTAGAAGGCCTGCAGAACTGTAAGCCAATTAAACCTCTTTTCTTATAAATTACCCTATCTTTGGTATTTCTTTATAGTAATGCAAAAACAGACTAACACATTCCCTTATATAGTAGCTACTGGTTGGGTTATTCCAAAGCTGGCACTGAAAAAAAAAATACTAAATAAATTTTCAAGGCTATGTCAATGTTGAAATTCTGAAGGCATTTTAATAAAAGAGGAGGGTAATGAGGAGGAAAAAGTACTTGGTTTTTCTTTTGTTTTAAAGTAGCCACAAACATGTCTCTGTGTGCTTACAACTTAAATGTAGACATGAGTAAAATAAAGGTTGAAATTTAATAAAGAAGAGAGTATTATTCCTGGAGACACAAAAAGAAATGAGACGCATGGCATTTTTGGGATAAAGGGTATGAGGGCTGTATTAGTCCATTCTCCCATTGCTAAGAACTACCTTAGACTCAACAGTTTATAAAGAAAAAAGGATTAATTGACTCATGGTTCCACAGGAAAAGAGAAGAGAGAAGCTTACTGAGAGAGACAGAGATAAGCAGTTAGTGGAGCATAGAGGTCTTGAAGAAACAGCAAATCTGGGGCAGAAGACTAATGTGGAAACTTTAACATCTGGGAGTATAAGGAAAGTGGGTCTAAGAAGTGGGACAGAGATTCAAGAATATGTATAACTTTCTTTTATAATTTGATCTAGGACTGATCTTACTTTAAGCTGTGGATAAATGGGAATATTAGAGGCTTAGATTGAGGGATCCATAGAAAGGTGGATAGGGGATAAAAAACTTGAGAAGAGTGAAACTTGAAAAACAATCACTCTTTTAGGAAGGGAATGAGCTCTAGCAAAGAACACAGTAGAGTAGATGTTCCTGATCTTATTGGTTCACAATGGGATAAAGAAATAAAACACAGATCAGGTTAACTATTTTAACAATTAACTTTTGAGACTTTTAGAGCCATAGCGAATGTTACAATCCTGAAGAGACTTCCTTTACCTGGATAACTACCAAGATGTATTCATTTATTACAAGAAGAGTCATTTCCAATCAATGGATGCCTCTGGGCTGCAGTGGATGTCTCCTGTAGTATCTTGTGTGAGTTAGAGGGGAAAAGGATCCTGGCCTCAGCTACAGTGCCAGGGTCTCCTAGTGGGAACTCAGTAAACAGCCTTTTACCTTTCTACAGGAACATATGAATGATCATGTGAAGCAAAGGGATGAAACAGCCAAAAGCACCTTAATTACTAAGGAAACGGGAACAGAATAAGTTTGAAAAGAGATACAAACAACAGAAGTTTGTAGTGGTTTAGGAGAACAAGTAGATTTTTAAAAAATAACTATTTCATCCTTTCTGTCACCCAGGCTGGAGTGCAGTGGGGTGATCACAGGTCACGGCAAGCTCAAACTCTTGGGCTCAGGAGATCCTCCCACCTCAGCTTTTCCAGAAGCTAGGACTACAGGCATGTGCCACCATGCCCAGCTAATTTATTATTATTTTAGTAGAGACGAGGTCTCACTGTGTCACTCAGGCTGGTCTTTAACTCTTGGGCTCTAGGGATCCTCCCACCTCAGCTTCCCAAGGTGCTAGGATTACAGGCATGAGCCACTGCACCTGGCTTTCTTTTCTTTTAATAAGACTACAATGACTGACTTATTTAGCCAATTGAATTGCAATGCCATAGGATGCCCTGGGAGTGGCTTCAAGGAAAAGGGAATAAATATATCACTGATAACTCCTCAGGGGTTAATGAGCTTTGAACATGACTGCCAAAGTTCTAAATTGCAAATAAGCATTTGACGGCTTTTCAAGACTAAAGAAAACGTAGAAAAATGAAATTGCCTTTGAAAACTAAAACTTTCTCCCTGCATTCCACATTCACTCTACTGTGTTCTAACCAATGACAATTTAGTTGAAATTCCCAGCCTGCTGCTTTTCTTTCTTCTCTCCCTTTGACACTCTTAGGATCCCAGTAAGTTTGGAATGAAGAAGTTTGGATTGAAATGTATAGTTGCTAGTATTTCTTTCCACAGCTGCTGCTGTGTTATTGTGTGTGTGTGTGTGTGTGTATATATATATATATATATATGTATATATATATATATATATATATATATATATATATATATATAATGTTTTATTTCTTTATTGAGAGGGAGTCTTGCTTTGTCACCCAGGTAGAATGCAATGGCCCAATCTCGGCTGACTACAACCTCCACCTCCAAGGTTCAAGTGATTCTCCTGCCTCAGCCTCTGGAGTAGCTGGGTCTATAGTCACATGCAACCATGGCCAACTAATTTTTGTATTTTTAGTAGAGATGGGTTTCACCATGTTGATCAGGCTTGTCTTGAACTCTTGACCTCAAGTTATCTGCATGCCTCAGCCTCCCAAAGTGCTAGGATTACAGGGCTGAGCCACTGCACCCGGCCTGGTGCATTATTTAAAAAAATTAAATACATGACTTAAACAAAGAAAATTTAATTCAAAGAAATAGAAACCTAAAGAAAATTTAAAAGCCTCAGTATCTAAATCAATAACACAAATGATCCATTAATATTTCTCATATATGTGTATACATACACACATGTATATATGTGTATAAATGTATACATGTGTATATGTATACATACACATGCACACACACACATAAAACAGATCTTTCTTTTCTTTGAAAAGACTACAACTACATTTTGTGGGATTATATATAGGTTAAAGATTCAAAAGCAGGACAGGCCTTCACATACCCATGTTTTCCTTTGATAAGGCATCATCAAAACAAACATTTTCAAAAGAGTATGTTAAAGTTGCTTTCCTAGAAAAAGAATTTGACAGATTTAGTTTCAAAAGATCAATTATATATATTCATTTATGTAAAAGATCATTTATATATGTAATATATGTAAAAGATCATTTACATATATTCATTGGTAACTGTAGATTATAAATATATATAGTTTCTTATCTTAAAATAATTTTCTTGGTTGTTTTATGTAGTAAGAAAGTATGCTGCAGTGAGAAAAAAAAGAAGACTAATATTGTTTTGAGCTCTCACTATATGCAAAACATTAACAATTTACCAAGCACCTTACACAGGCTTTTTCATTATCCTCCTCCAAAAAAACCTACGTATTGTTTCTGTCATTATATAAAGAAACAGAATTTAAGATATCAGAGAAAAATGAGAAATTTGACAACGTAGGTAAATGGTGGAGTATGGCAGAACTAAATTCTCTCAGACTGCAAAATCCATACTGTTTCCACTATTCTATGTTGTTGACATAGAGTCAGAAGAAATTTGTTCAAATGTAACTTCTCTAACCCTAAGATCTTGAGAAAGTCACTGACTTCTCCAAGCCAGGAATTCTTCAATTTTTAAAATGCAGATTATAATATACTTCCTAACTATTGATAGGGTTACTGTGAAGTGTAATGAAATAAGGCAGTGTAAGTCCATTTTTAAGATGTAGTTACTCATCTTCTGAAAAAGTACAAAGAAGAAGAAAAGGGCTTTCTGTAAGTGTCAGTCCTTGTTTTTGAGTAGGATCCCTCCTAATACAGCACTGATTCCCATTCTTTAAAAAAATGACTGGTTCAATGATAAACACTAAAACTTGTCATCTGTGGCTTATCAGTTCATTATGAAAACCTGTTTCTGGTTTACATCACCTATTTTTAAACTAAAAACCTGATTGTCACCTGATTGCTCATATGATATGAATCATTAAAAGTTCTGGCTCAAAATATTTCATAAATGTAAAACTTTTACTACTCATAATTCTACTAATTCTTTTAGAAAATTGTAAATACAGTATTTTTCAAGTGAAACAGAATCAAAGACTGTGAGAAAGGTCATGCAATAACTAAATCCCATATATATTTCAATTTTATCATAATATTATTTAATTTCAAAAAGCATACCTTTTCCTTTTTCTAAATTTGGGCTTTTTCTTTTCAATATTAGGTTTAGAAATCTGCTTCTATAAAACAAAAACAAAAAGATGAATTAGTTAGTATGGGATTAAATCAGCTCAGCAGAATAATGGGTCTCATGCAGTTCAAGAAATTTGGCCAGAAGAAATGCTCTGGCCCATAGCCCTAAAAAACCTCTTTAACTGCATAGTCACTGTAATTGGATGGATCTGATCACTTTTCAGGAAAAGCAAACTGATCTGATTTGGATGCTTACCTTCCATATTATTCACTTCCTCTTAGATAACTTCACAAACACATAAAAATACTAATAAAAACACCTTAAAGTTGTACACACATATATAATCTTTAGAGAAAGAAAACAAAATCCAATGCTAGAAGCATATGAAATGCAAGCTATTAATATACAGATGGAAACTGACATGGTGAAGACCCAAAAGAAATTTGTACCAGGATAAGGGACCAAAGGAGTTTTGACCTGGGCTTTTCATGTCTAGGCAAAGGCAAGTGACATGATTTGAAGGTGACACTGGTTAGAGAGCTGTGCTAATAATGTTCCCTAAAGCCTAGGGACTTCAAGGAATTTTTTTGTCCATAACAAGAGAATAGGAAAAACTTCACTCACCAGGACACAAAAGCAATACAGTAGTACACAGTTTGACATGGGGAAGTAGATGGCAAAAAGCAATAATCCTAAAAGAATGAAAACACTAGGTCTATACCATTAAAGTGAGAAATCCAATTTCATGTCTCCTGAGATTTCCCAATCAAATAATTAACAAGACTCATCCAGTATTTCTGAAAATCACCAAGAAATTAATTCACAAGTATTAAGATTAAGAGCATGTAGATCATCTGCAGAAGGAAAAAAAACCCATAAAATAATTTACACTGTATAGTTTAGTTGACATAAAAGTCAAAAACAGGCAAAGCTAAAATGTGGCCCTAAAAGTCAGGATAGCATTTACCCCGAAGGTGGGAAGTGTGACTAGAAGAGGGCATGAGAACACTTCTGGGGTTCTGGAAATATTTTGCTTCTTGATCTGGTGCTGGTTAGAAAAGAATGCTCATTTTATAAAAGTTCATCTAATTTTATTTATATTTATGATTTTCATTTCATATGTTTGTATTACAGCAGTAAGCCCAAATTAAAAATAAATATAGTTATTAAAGGGTTAAAATGGATTAGAAACTATAATGACTAACTTCAGGTTTCTATGATATCTATGAGCTATGAAAGAATGTTTAAAAATAACCAAATATAGCCAGGTGTGGTGGCGCATGCCTGTAATCCCAGCTACCCAGGAAGCTGAGGCAGGAGAATCACCTGAACCCAGGAGGCAGAGGTTGCGATAGGCTGAGATTGCACCATTGCAATCCAGCCTGGGAAACAAGGGTGAAACTCCAACTCAAAACCAAAAAAAAAGAACCAAATCACACTTCTAGAAAATAAAAAGTCAGGTCATTGAATTTAAAGTCCAATGGATGGCTTAAAAAGCTGATTAGAAACACTGAAGAAAGAATATTCTGGAAAGTAGATGTGAAGAAATCAGTAAATCTATAGCAGCAAGAGACAAAAATACTTTTTGGAAGAGTAGCTAAAAGTCATGGGGAACAGAATGATAAGGTCAAGAATACTTCTGAAAGGAGTTCCATAAGAATAATATAGAAACAAAATGGAAGATAAATATTTGAAGTTATAATGCCTAAGAATCTTCCAGAATTAGGCCAGGCGTGGTGGCTCATGCCTGTAATCCCAGCACTTTGGGAGGCCAAGTTAGGTGATTATCAGAGGTCAGGAGTTTGAGACCAGCCTGGTCAACATGGCAAAACCCTGCCTCTACTAAAAATACAAAAATTTAGGCATGGTGGTGCATACCTGTAATCCCAGCTACACAGGAGGCTGAGGCACAAGAATTGCTTGAACCTGGGAGGTTCAAGCCACTGCACTCCAGCCTGGGCAACAGAGTGATACTCCCTCTCAAAAAAGAAAAATTAAAAAAGAATTTTCCAAAATCAAACATGTCAATTTGTAAAAGCCTATGGTGCCAAGCTATAAAGGAAAGACAATTAGGCTGTAATAGATATCATATCAAAACAATATCCAGGAATATATCTCCAATTAAACTATATCCAATAAAACTATAATTCAAGAAGGTAGCCATACATGTGTGTTTCTTGAGACTGAAGAGTATAAAAAGGTTCAATACTATTTTCTCTGCTTTTTGTGATTGTTGATTTCCATTATTATGGAAAAAATTATTATAATTTTTAAAACAATATTTTTCAAAAGAGTGAGAATTAAAAAGAACTTTGCTGAAAGAGTTACTAAAGAATGTACTTTGAAGGAAGAAGATTGAATCTAGAAAAATCAAAAAGAAGTGAAGATAAGTAAATACTCAACATTATGTAAATCTAAAGAAACAGTGACCTAAAAAAAGACTAATTGGTAATGGAGTAAAGAACAAAGAGAATTTACAAAAGTAAACAACTAAATGGAAGAGGAAAAGGGGTTAGACAAATGTGAAAGCATCTTCAGAACCTTGAATTATTCAAGAGAAGAGTGATGGTGATTAGATTTAAACGGTTATACCCATTAATCACATTCATATTTAAGGATAATCACCAAAAGAAGAGAAATATAAGTATTTTTTTTAAGGAAAATTCATTTTATGTCTAAAAATATGTACTTCAATAGACAGAAAAATTGGTAGTTTTAATACTTGAATAGACAGATAATGTCTGTCTATTCAGTACTTTTATTATTGAAATTTGCTGCTAACATTTTTCAAAACATTTTTTCCCTCGGTATCCTAAAGAATGAAGTACTTTCCAATTAAAATCTTGTTTACATTATGCACTTTCATTTGCTATATTTGCAACTTTCATACTTTTGTTTGAAAACTACTTTAAGCTATTAGTTCCCATGAGATAGGATCCAACAATATGACCCATATAGAGAATAGACACTTGCTTCTAGGTGGTTCACATCCGGATAGCTGAATGACTTCCTGAGTCCCTTTTGCCATAAAATTCATTCGTCTTCCAGACTGTCATTATGTTTACCTCTTCTCCTTTTCTCTCTAGTGTTGATCCTTTTCACTTCAGCATTGATTATACCCAAAGTCTTTCTTGATATCTGGGGTAGATTCTTAGCCTTGACTCTCGTGTTGATAGCTGAAAAGCTCCAAGCTCCAGAGTGCAGCTAGCAGGCGGTAAAGACTCTGGTTCCTTAGTTACCATGAAGTAGAGATTCTGTTCTCATTGTTTCAATCCCTGCTGATCCTCAATGGACATGCACACTGTTTGTAAATGACCAATTTAGAACAGTTAAGAAATTGTACATGATTATCTTCTCATGGAAGATCCTGGGCTTTCCTGAGGGAAGCTGGTGGCCTCTTATGTTTTCAGGTTGGTTGAGGTTCCTTCTGGTTTGGTGGGGCATCTCTGATGCATAGTGAAGCAGCTAGGAATGCTCTCCTGTAGGTCTAGGGTTGGCTGAGGTAGGTAGCTCTGCCCTACATGACTTGCATTTTCCTAAGACCACTGGGTAAATCTGGGTTAGTCTAGAGGCTCAAAAGAAGAACAAAAATACACAAAGCCTCTTAAGGACTAGGTTGGAATTATCCCACTGTCACTTTCACCTTATTCCATGGGCCAAAGTAAGTCACAAAGTTCAGCCAAAGGCATGCAGTGAGGCAATATACTCTTCTTTAGAAGGGGCAGTTGCAAAGGGTTTGGCTAAAAGAAGCTGGTCACATCTCCCGATTTCAAAAGTTATGACAAAGCTACAGTAATCAAGATAGTATGGTATTGGAATAAAAATAGAAGAATGGATCAATAGAATAGAATTGGGAGTTCAGAAAAAAACTCTCATGTACATGGTCAACTGATTTTTAGGAAGAGTCCCATGACAATTAAATAACAAAGAACAGTCTTTTCAACAAATGGTACTCAGACAGAACCGGTACATGATTGTTCATAATGGCATTTTTTATAATAACCAAAGATTAGAAACAACCCAAATGTCCACCAATGGATAACTAAAGTGCGGTATATCCATATAATGAAATATTATTCAGCCATTAAAAATGATGAAGTATTGACGCATGCTATAATACAGATGAAAAGTGAACAGCCAGACACAAAAGGCTACAGTATAGTGTCATCTCAGATGACTAAAACAGGCAAATCTATAGAAGCAGAAAATAGATTAGTGGTTACCACAGAAAAGGGAGAGGTGAGAAATAGGCAGTGACTGCTAACGTGTATAAAGTTTCCTTTTAAGGCAATGAAAAACTGTTCTAAAATTAGATAGTAATGTTGGTTGCAAAACTTTGAATAAACTGAATGGTATATTTTGAAAAAGTGAACTGTATGGTATACAAATTATATCTCAATAAATCTGTAATTCAAAAAACTGAATGACATGGAAAGGTTGAAATGGACAGGAGCAGTTGCTCACACCTCTAATACCAGCACTTTGGGAGGCCAAGGTAGGCAGATCACTTGAGGTCAGGAGTTCAAGACAAGCCTGGCCAGCATGGTGAAACCCTGTCTCTATTAAAAGTACAAAAATTAGCTGGGTGTGATGGTATACAACAGTAATTCCAGCTACTTAGGAGGCCAAAGCAGGAGAATCTCTTGAACCCAGGAGGTGTAGGTTACAGTGAGCTGATATAACATCACTGCACTACAGCCTGGGTGATGGACTGTCTCAAAATAAAAAAAAAAAAAGAAAGAAAAAAAAGAAAAGTTGAAAGAAAGGAGCTGGAATATAATATATTCATAATTATTAACAAAAGAAACCTAATGTAGCATACTCATGTTAGAAGAAAAGCAGACATTAAGTCAAAAAGCATAATCAGAGATTAAAAGGGTTGTTACTAAATGCTAAAAAAATTCACTCAGAAAGTATAATTATCTTGATCTATTACCTAAAATATTAGTGCAATAATTTTGATGTGTGTCCCCTCCAAACTTCATGTTTAAATCTGATCCCCAGTGTTGGAGGTGGGGCCTAATGGGAGGTGTTTGAGTTATAGGGCAAATCCTTCATAAATGGATTAATGCCCTCTTGTGGGTGAATTCTCAGTCTATTAATTCTCACTACAGTTGTTTGTTAAAAAGAGCCTGGCACCCTCCCACATTCTCTTGCTTCCTCTCTTGTCATGTAATCTCTGCATCTGCTGATTCCCCTTTACCTTCTACCATGAGTGGAAGCAGGCTGGGCCCCTCACCTGAAGCTAAGCAGACACCAGTACCATGTTTCTTGTACAGCCTGCAAAACCCTGAGCCAAATAAATCTTTTCTTTATTAATTACCTAGTATTCCTTTATAGCAAAACTAAATGAATTAATACACTTAGCTTTAAAATGTATAAAGTGGGCTTGGCGCAATAGCTCAAACTTGTAATCCCAGCACTTTGGGAGGCCGAGGCAGGTGGATCACAAGGTCAAGAGATCAAGACCATCCTGTCTAACATAGTGAAACCCTGTCTCTATTAAAAATACAAAAATTAGCTGGGCGTAGTGGCACATGCCTGTAGTCCCAGCTACTTGGGAGACTGAGGCAGGAGAATTGCTTGAATCAGGGAGGTGGAGGTTGCAGTGAGCTGAGATCTCGCCACTACACTCCAGCCTGGTGACAGAGTGAGACTCTGTCTCAAAAAAAAAAAAATGTAAAAAGTGAAAACACAGAATTACAAGTAGAAAATGCTAAATTCACAGTCTTTTTTACCTCTCTTAAAATTTCTTACACAATTTACCTCTCAAAAAATAATAAAGCAGAAAAAATAGTTAATAGGGTAATTCAACCCACAAACAATAAGCTTAATATAATGAACATATATTGAACTTAGCATTGAATAATTAAAGAATATATATTGTTTCCAAGCCTGAAACATTTATAAATTTGACCACCTACTGGGTCACAGAGGAAGTCTCAAAAATATTAAAGTAATCTTCATTTTACAGACCACATTAACTGACAAAAATGCAATAACATGTGAAATCAAAACTCAAAAGGTAGCTAAAATTTGTAATAAATTCATAGAAGCTGAGATTGCACTACTGTACTCCACAGAGTGAGACCCCACCTCAAAAACAAGAATATTGAAATACTGTTGTCTAAATTACTGATCTCCATCTCCAAAGACAATATAGATCTATTATTTCCATCTTGTTATTAAGTATCATCTTAAATTATCTGCTTGTTTGGGTATAAAGTAAAAAGGGTTAAAGTAAACAGGGTGAGAAGAGGAAATAAGATTAAAAGATAACAAAGTGAAAAGCACTTTGTAGGTACTAATGGAAATACCATTAAACAGTTACCATAAATCAGGGGGATTCCTGTTGGAAAAAAAGTAAATTCTTTTTCTACTTTGTTAAATATTCCATAGTGACTGAAATGAACAAGTCAGTATTTGCCAAAATGCTCTATGCCTTCCTGCTTTGAGTCTTTGATAAAATGTAATGGAGAAAAGCACAGAATTTGGCATAACAGGATCTAGAGTTAAGTGCTAATTCTAGCACTTACTGACTGTGCCACTTTTGGTGTCACTTGACTACTCCAATAGCCACCAAGAGTCTGGTATAAAGTAAATAATAAATATTTGCAGCCTAAATGACTATTTGGCATTTCAAGGTCTTATTTTGTTAAATAATGCCAAAAAATTTCTACTTCAAAGTATTTGGGGGAAGATGAAATAATATACCAGAAAATATCCAACTCTCCTTGCCAATTAGTTGTTCAATCATTGTTTACCTCTGGACCAGTGTCCAGATTCTTACCTTTTTGTTTATAGCATATGACTGAGGGAACTTAGCATTCTGGTATAGTAGGAGCTTCGGTAGTACACTGGTTTTCTAGGACTGCTATAACAAATTATCACAAATGGAAAAGCAAAAGAAATGTATTATCTTACAGTAATACAGGATAGAAATCTGTATCTGGTGAGGGCACTCATTAAACTTAGGGCCCATCTCCAAGATGATCTCATCTTAATATCCTTACTTTGATTACATCTGCAAAAATCATTATTCCAAACAAGGTCACATTCTAAGGTTCCAGATGGATATATCTTTTTGGGGCCACTGTTCAACCTACTACAGGTAGATACTGTAATATTTACCTATCCCATCCCTCCCGCTTTTCTTCCTACTGTTCCATAGCTGATTCTCTTGTCTAGCCTAGTACTATTCAGAGTAAGGACCATTATGTGACAGAATTAACAATACCTGGGAGCTTGATGGAAATGCAAATTTTCAGGCTGGGCTTGGTGGCTCATGCCTGTAATCCTAGCACTTTGGGAGGCTGAGGTGGGTGGATCACGAGGTCAGGAGTTCGAGACCAGCCTGGCTAATATGGCTACACCCCATTGCTACAAAAAATACAAAAATTAGCCAGATGTGGTGGCATGTACCTGTAGTCCCAGCTACTCGGGATGCTAAGGCAGAAGAAATGCTTGAACCTGGGAGGTGGAGGTTGCAGTAAGCCAAGATCATGCCACTGAACTCCAGACTGGGCAACAGAGTGAGATTATGTCTCAAAAAAAAAAAAAAAAACAAGAAAGGGAAAAAAAGAGAAATGCAAATCTTTATGCCCACCCTATCAGATACTCTGGGGGTGGGTCCCAGGAATCTGTGTTTAAATAAGCTCCTTAGATGACTCTCAAGCAAATTAAAGTTTCTGAGACACTGATTTAATGCATCCCACCCATCCATACAAATATAACGCTATGTGTCACTGATTCTAAATAAACCAAATTAAGTATTGATAGGTTCCCTGTTGAGTGTAAAAAACACATATATAACATTAGGATTGCTGACTGGAATTGCAAATGACAGAACTGCCTTTAATTGCAAAGTACAGAAAATCCATAGAACTGTGTTTATATTAGATTTATATAATTTGCATAAACTGACTTGACAATTGCCCATTTCCTAAAGTCACTATTCAGCTAAATGAAGTGTTTTTTTTATTTTTATTTTTAAACACAAAGAGTACGTCTGTTAGATCTGTTAAATCTAGGGGTGTGAAATTTTGATTCAGTATTTTATGCTCAGGGAAGACATAAATGTTTTGTAATCTTCTTTTGAGAGTAATTGTCAGTCAATAATCACTAAAGAGCTGCCTACTTCAACAGAATTTCCAAAAGTGAATCTGTGTGATTTGAATAATGTATACAAACTCCTTATTAAAAGTTACCATATAAAAGGAAAAACCAATATCCTCATTTCCCTTTGGAAAATCTACTTAGAATAAGGATGAAAACTAGTTACAGGCAGCACTGCAAATGATGGTTATTACTTAATCTGAGTATCTGAAAAGTACAAATAATATAGTTAAGTCTTTGGGCATAGACAATGATTGCTTTCAACTCTCCTTTGAAAAGGAGGGGAGGATTAAAATCATCATTTTATGGCCCTATTTTAGATACTATTTCAATAGAAAGAACACAAATCTAGTGTTTCTTATATATAAATGTCAATCATCAATTGCCACACGCTCCAGTCTAGTCAACCTTTAGTAGAGTTCAGCATTCCTATGAGATTTGGACAATATCAGAAACTAGTCTGTGGCAATATGACTTATAAATATCTTGCTGTTCCCTGCACTCTCCCAGCCATGTGTAAGTTTACAATAAAGCACTGTAGATTTCTCTGCGTTGAGGGGCTTATCAAAGAGAATATTGGAGTGTGTATTCAAGCAGTGAACTAAGACACAAGAGAGCACTTTCCCTAAAAATAGCAGTTGATCACCAGCCCACATTAAACAAAAGGCATAAAAGGTCTTTGACTAACACAATCCTGGCAGAAGATAGGAGTACCAGGAAACTTCAAGGAGCTCTATGATTTGGTACTTCACTGGTAGTTTTTAAAGCCTTACATTTAATTTAGTTTTTAGGGTCTTTGACTATCTATACCAGAGATAGACCATGAAAATTCAGGTATTTCTTTTTTTAATAGAATAGATTTCACTTATAAAGAGTTTAAGAATACTAAGGACTAATCCGGACAGGGAGTCCAGGGAGGGAAGAGCAACATGGAAAGCAGAATTTGTGAAACAGTTGCTTAGCTGATTGAATAAAGCCAGTAAATTAGATTATTTGACCTCTAATTTTAGACTTTCTGAAAATCCAAATCAGTTGAAACAGTTGCTATTTGAATGTAGGCTTTACCTATGGCCAACAGATATCTTAGCAAGGAAAATGTTGAGAGAAGGTACTGTTTTTAGGGAAGATTTTCTAGAATTTATGTGTTTCAATTAAATTCTAAAAAGCTGATGCAGATACTATTCAGTAGTTATAGTACTCATACTATTTTTCTGGACAAAAGAATTAATGGCAAGTGCTTCATTGTTTGTTTTATAATTTTTCTCTACATCACTAGAATAGTAAGGATAACCAGACTGATTATTGAACCCATGGATCATTGTCAAATGCTTTAAGCATTTACATTCAGTATAATGCATAAGATCTCTCTCATACATAGGAATAGACAGACTCTCCGCAATAGCACAACCAAAACATTTTAAAAATTATTTTTAAAATGTTGTCTAGGCTGGGCGCAGTGGCTCATGCCTGTAATCCCAGCACTTTGGGAAGCCGATGTGGGCATATCATGAGGTCAGGAGATCGAGACCATCCTGGCCATGGTGAAACCCCGTCTCTACTAAAATACAAAAAATCAGCCAGGCGTGGCAGCGCATGCCTATAGTCCCAGCTACTCAGGAGGCTGAGGTAGGGAATCGCTTGAACCTGCGAGACGGAGGTTGCAGTGAGCTGAGATTGTACCACTGTATACCAGCCTGGAAACAGAGCAAGACTCCATTTCAAAAAAAAAAAAAATCCTGTCTAGTGTGTAGCAGATTATAAGTTTAAGATGTATACCTAATATAAACATCTCATGATACAGCAAATTATTTCTGGAACAAAGTGAAGAAATTATTATTATTATTATTATCATTATTTGAGACAGGGTCTCACTCCTGTCACCCAGGCTAGAGTGCAGTGGTACAGTCTTGGCTCACTGCAGCCTGAACTTCCCAAGCTCAGGGAATCTTCCCACCTCAGCCTCTTGAGTAGCTGGGACCACACATGCACGCCACCACACCTGGCAAAATTTTTTTATTTTGAGTATAGACAAAGTTTTACCATGTTACCCAGGCTTGTCTTGCACTCCTGGGCTGAAGCAATCCACCCACCTCAGACTTCCAAAGTGCAAGGATTATGGGCATGAGCCACCCTGCTTGGCAAAGTAAAGGTATTAACTACATAAACAAAAAGACAAATAGCATCTTAAAGTCATTATAATTTTAAAGAATTTTAAAAGTAATAATTTATAGGTTTATAAAGAAAGAAAGTAGGTTTGTGTCATTTGACATAAATGAAAAGTTGAAAGGCTTGTGGACAAAGCCAAATTCTTATAAATTTGAAATGGTAGACTTGAATTCTGCTATGAGCCAATTCTCTTTTCACTGACATTGTATTTTTTCCAGTGATACCTCTCCCTTTGCAAGTAGAATAGCAGCGTAACTATTAGGCATATAAAAATCACTTAATATAACTAGTGTAATTGCTACAATCTATAAAATAGAAACTCATTATTCAAATTCCTATTCTATGTTTTATCAATAACCTATTGATTGGTAATACTGGTTCTGGTTCTAATGGAATGGAGTGAAGATGATGATGGTGAGCAAGAAATATTCCAGAGTTCAGGGGAGACTCAGATTCATTATGTGTCGAATCTGAAGGTGGAAACAGGACTTATGTGTCTCTGAATCAGAGAGGAAGTATTGCACTTGTAATAAATATAATCAGCAAAATGCATTGAAGAAAACTGCATACCACAACCTTAGGTCCAAACAACAAAGGACAACATCTGGCAGCTGTTCACCATTTGATAACTGTTACTTGAGGAAGATTTTGTTTCTTAATAAAAGAGCAACCACATTTTGTGGAATCATCTTTCTTGCTTTCTGGTTCAAAGTTAAAATACAGAATAGAAAACAGGGAGAGTTATGGTTGAAAAGTTTTTGGAATCTGCAGCACCAGATTTTAAGTATTATCAAATTCAAATTCCAAGTAAATTAATCTTAGGTAAATTTGTAAATGGGCATTATGTACAGAGAAAAATTAATATTAAACTAGTCATTATATAAAACTAGTTATTATAAACAGTGACATTCAAAAAGGATGCTTTTTTGTTTGCTTTTTAGTAATAAGGATTAAAACAAGTCTTAAACAACTAGAGAAAATCACTGATAGATAAACTTCAATTTTTGTTTACCAAGGACCAGACTTGCATAATTAAACTCTGAATTTTCTCAGACAAACCACTCACTGCACTGGGAAAAAAAACACTGGTTTAGGAAGGCATCACTATATCCTCTCCCCTTCTACTTTCTTACAGCAGCCCCTTAGAACTGCAATCCTAGTAACAAGCAGCCCAGCAGCTGTGTGAATGGAAAAACTGCCCCTTATAGCTAGTTGCTAGCCAACACTTCTTATACTACATGCCCTATAAACTTCACGAATAGTGTGGTCTTCACACTAGGACACACTATTGTTTTCTCTCCAGGGGAGAAAAACAAAGGAGTTTTCAACTCTGCTATACTCACCCCTAAGATGCATCTCCCCTGTACTCCTCAGCTCCTCCCACTCCCACTGGTCATTTTGTGAAAACCACAAGTAGGCAGTTTGTCTAAAGTCAGATCCATGATGTGAAAAACAAATACAAAAAAGGGTTAAGCAAATATACAAGTCTCAACAAAGACTTTTTCTTTTTTAATTTAAGGAGCAAATACAATAATCTGCACCAGCAAATAGGTATTCTGAAGCAAGGGATCTTTGCTTGCCTTCATAAATGGTGTATAAAAGGATTTGGAATCAGAGATTTATCTGTTTTCTCTAATTGTAATATTTTACTACTAATTGTTATCCTATGGAATTCCTGTAGACTTTAATTCAAGATAAAATAGGTAAATCTTGCAATTTAATCAAGCAGCTTTAGTTATGAAATTACTAAAGAGTATCTTGTTGAAATCACCCTCTGGAAGGCCATTTTAATACTGCCTTGTAAGGAGGCAGTTTCCCTCTACAGATCTTGAGCATAGGGCAAATGAAACTAGTATAAAAAGAACTTTCTGATGGGGTGTGGTGTCTCATGCCTATAATCCCAGCACTGTAGGAGGCCAAGGTGGGAGAATTATTTGAGCCCAGGAGTTCCATATCAGCTCGGGCAATGTATCGAGATCTTGTCTCTACAAAAAATACAAAAATTAGCCAGGCATGGTCGAGCTAACTTGTGGTCTTAGCTACTTGGGAGGCTGAGGCAGGAGGATCACTTGAGCCCAGGAGGTCAAGGCTTCAGTGAGCCGTGTCCACGCCAGTGTATGCCAGCCTGGGCGACAGAGGGAGACCCTGTCTCAAAAAAAGAAAAATGAACTTACTATGTTAAGATTTACATTGATGATTTAAAGTAATAAATGGATAAAATGGATAAAAACTTACATTAGGAAACTTTCTGGGTGAGGAAAATTATTTTGATTGCCGATGGTAGTTATGTGAGTATATATATATATTTAAGAAAAATTCATCAAACTGTACACTTAAGATCTCTGCATTTCACTGTGTTTAAATTTACTTCAATAAAAAAATAAATTACAAAAAAAGGTGAGTCAAATGTGTTAAATAAGATTTACAAGAGGTCATCGTTGTGGACTGTGCCCCTACACAAGGCTCCAATAATCCAGACCAAACTAGAATGGAATCACTTGCACTAGGTATCACGTAATCAAACTGAACTGAGAGATGAGCTAGTTTCCCAAAAAACAGGAGATTCACAGCAACCCATAATAAGGGTCGCAGTCAACCTGAGCTAGCATAAGAAAGTCCCCTCTGCATTTTTCCACACAAGGAAGGTTCCCTGAAGTAACCTGATGCTAACCAATCCGGTTTTTTTATACAATGCTGTTTCCTTTTTCCTGCTGGAGCTGCCTTACAAAAGCTGATCATTCTGCTAATCCTAGCAGAGTACCCTTCTATTTCATAGATAAGATGCTGCCAGACTCGAATCGCTAATAAAAGCCAATTAGATCTTTAAACTCAAATTGTTGAAATTTTCTTCTCTTACAACTAAAAGAAAGCTATAGTAATAGTACTGAAAATGGCAAAATGGTGATGGAATATCTGAATGACTGAAGTTTGGGGAACACTGGCCTATGGAAAGGTGAATGATGCCCACAAAGTAGAATACAAAAGGAAATTAAATGAGTTTTGAAGCCTGACTGTGACTCTTCCCAAGGGGTTCTGCTGCTTGCTATTCTTTTCTGAGTTTCTCTCTGCCTAGGGCTAGAACCCAGCAGTAGGGATATTTATCTTCTGGGAAGGATGCATATAAAGCTAAATAAATTAAGTGAGTTGCAGTACATGAATTCCATATTAATGGCAAGCTTAGCAATTAACACAAATATCCAGACATCTAGCCATAAAATGTAAGCAACCTATCCTGTTAACTGGTCTAATGAAAATTTTCTGCTTGTTATGAAAATTTTGTGTAATAACTTTGGGGAGAAATATTTTTTTATCAGAAAATATAATAGCCAAAATTCCTCTATATAAATCAATAAAAAGGTCATTGTCGTTCAAATGGTGTAACTTGAATTATTGGCATTAGTAAGTGTTAGGGGAAAAGATACACATATCTGTATGTAAATAAAAAACTAAAAAAGAGATCCTTTTCCAGTTAGTAACAATATTTGGGGTAGAGTTAATGAGAAATATGTAAAATTCTCTATTGAAAAAAACTAAATAAAAATAAATTGAGAGCCAAACTCTGTTTCCACATGGATGCATTTAGAATTACAAACATGATTTTCCCCCTAAATTAGTACATAAACTTTTTTTATCTCGTGTCAAAGAAACAACAACAAATTATGATATAAACTGGCAACAACATCTTTATTATACTAATACCTGTCAATGACAATTATGGCATTTGCAAGCACTAATGCTGAGAGCACTTCAACATAATCCTTCCACCTGGGAATTGTCCTTGAAAAAATTCAACAAACAGGGTAGGAAAGGAAACTATACTGATGAAGATTTTCATCAATGTTACCAGTAACAATAGAAGAAAGGTTAACTGAATCGTGAAACATATTTTATATTAATAAAAGGGCAGCCTTTAAAGCGTGTCAAAAAACACTGAAAGCTCCAAAAGAAACAATTTTACTATATACAGAAAAAGAACTACAAAACATTTAAAAGGAAAATCAGAAAATGTTTGCAATATACTGACACATTATTAATAACTAATAAGAGTGTCTATGCCCACAAATCAATCAGAAAAAATATAACCCGCCCCCAAAATGGGTAAGGGTATAATCAGGGAATTTTCAGAAGAAAACCTAGGTGATAGATACCATTCGGGACATAGGCACGGGCAGAGACTTCATGACTAAAACACCAAAAGCAATAGCAACAAAAGACAAAATTGACAAATGGGATCTAATTAAACTAAAGAGCTTCTGCACAGCAAAAGAAACTTGCATCAGAGTGAACAGGCAACCTACAGAATGGGAGATCCTTAAAAAATCAGGAAACAACAGATGCTGGAGAGGATGTGGAGAAATAAGAATGTTTTTACACGTTGGTGGGAGTATAAATTAGTTCAACCATTGTTGAAGACAGTGTGGTGATTCCCCAAGGATCTAGAACAAATATCATTTGAGCTAGCAATCCCATTACTGAGTATATACCCAAAGGATTGTAAATCATTCTACTACAAAGGCACATAAACATGTATATTTACTGCAACACTGTTCACAATAGCAAAGACTTGGAACCAACCCAAATGTCCATCAATGATAAACCTGTTTTAAAAAAAAAAATGTGTCACATATACTCCATGGAATACAATGCAGCCATGAAAAAGGATGAGTTCATGTCCTTTGCAGGGACATGGATGAAGCTGGAAACCATCATTCTCAGCAAACTAACACAGGAACAGAAAGGCAAACAAACACTGCATGTTCTCACTCATAAGTGGGAGTTGAACAATGAGAACAAATGGACACAGGGAGGGGAACATCACACACTGGGGCCTGTCAGGGAGTAGGGGGATAGGGGAAGGACAGCTTTAGGAGAAACACCTAATGTAGATGACGGGGTGATGGATGCAGCAAACCACCATGGCACGTGTATACCTATGTAACAAACCTGCATGTTCTGCACATGTACCCCAGAACTTAAAGTATAATTAAAAAAAAAAAGGCATAGCTAATCCTAACTAATAGAACTACGATACTATTATAAGTCAGAGAATTTTATATTTTCTTAAATCCTTACTTCCTATGTCCTTCTAAGGAGGAATCTGGAAGAAAAGTACTAGCATTTATTAAGCAACTACTAAAATATATTAACTATATGTTATTATAATTGCTTTGTATGTTAAACTCTATAAAATCATACAGGATAATTATTATTGTTACCAATTTAGAGGGATTGATTAAATAAGGCTAAAAGATGTTTAAGTTAACTTGCCTAAGGTCACAACAATTAAGTAGCAGAACTAGTCCTTGGAGACAGAGCTGTCTCAGTTATAAGTTTGTATTCTTCCACCACAGTATACTGTTTCCTAAAGACACACACACACACATAAAGTTTGTATGTATATAAATACATATACGTACAAGTACTTATCTATTCAAATATCTTTTAAAAACTATTACAGGCAACACCATCAGCTACTCCACCTGTCTTCCTGGTATACTTGTTTTTTATTTTTAATTTTTATTATTTATCTTTAGGCACACTTGACTCAGATATTTACTATATATTAATGCTGGTCTGCATAAGTCTTTTGATATTCTAAAAGTACTTAATGAGCTGTTATGAATATCTTACAGTTCATGGGATAGCAGGGTGGGAAGGGACTTACAGAAGCTAGACCTATTCCTTTTTATCAAGTAGAACTGAGAAATTAGTGCGACTTACTCAGAGTCTGTTTCATTCAGACTGCTGCCAGTGGGGCAGAGGTGATCAGGCAGGTGCATGTGTACTACTGACCTCTATCACACATGGCTGAAGAGCTTAAAAGGGGAGCTATGTAGCAGAAGCTTGCAGATAGAGCTCTCATACTTGACCCCAGGAATACCATTCAAAGTAGGCACTTAGGAGTAGCATCCAAGATGGCAACATTCTTATATCTTGGTTCAAAGAGGTGGCAGCAACTGATAAAATAACTCAGCACAGGCCAACAATAATTTTAACAACTTATTCCTCAAGGTCCTCTCATGATTCAAGGGAAGCAGGAAAACACTGTGAGTACCTTTGATCTATCAATTCTTCTTTGGGAAACTATCGTATAGAAATAATAGTACCAGCATTTAAAAATATATATGCAAGGATGTTTACTAAATCCTTTCTTATAGCAGCACCAAACCACACCAGCAATTTGAAAACATCTACATATTCATCAACATATGACTGGTTAATAAAACTTTGATAACATCTGCTATGGTATGCTATGCAGAATGTTAAAAACAGGTCTGTTTTTATTAATCTAAGTATTTAAATCTATAGAGTGACATGTATAATGAGATCTCATTGTAAAAAATAAAACAATCACAAAAGATTTATACATATCCACACATATTTGTTTATATAAATACATAAGTATTATCTCTGGTTCACAAGTGAAGAAAACAGTGTTGACCACTGCAAAAAACACAATGCAAAGATGGATGATAAAAGAGTAAATAATTGCTTCTAGAGCTCCTCGGTGGAGAGAGATCCAAAATGGCCGCGTAGCAGCAGCTCGGGATTGTGGCTCGCGGTGAGGGCGCAGAGAGCGAGTGGACGCCGCAGTTACAGACGAATATTTGATGCCCACGGACTGGGACATTCCCGGCGAGGGAGCCACGTAGGTCGCCAGCGCGACTCTTTTGGCGCGGCGCTTCTCGGTGCGGAGTGTGCGGGACTGGGTGGATGCCCTTTTGGTCGGGCGCCGCTGGTCCCATCCCCACAAGGAGAACAGCAATTGGAAGTGCTGAGGACTCAGAAGCACAGCTGAACCCGGGAAGGCCCAGCTCTGTGGGGAAGGAGCGCCCCCCGAAGGAAAACTAAGAAACAGAAAAAACTTCATCACCAACAAGCCGGAC
>PVKP010018986.1:0-43284 GCA_004027715.1 Plecturocebus donacophilus | reverse complement strand
GGGGTCCTTCCCAAGCCCTATTCCCGAGACAGTGCGGTCTCCAGATGGTTTTGATGATCACAGGTCCTTGGAGGGCTTTGTTGTGTTCATGTCACTGAGTGTGAGGAGGAGTGAGCAAAAGAAGGGTGCCCGTCAGGCAAACACATCGGCATCCTTGAAAACCCGAGCCGCTTAGCTGATTAAGTGAAACCCGGATTGCTAAGCACAGTTCAAAGGGAATAAGCACAGCTTTGCTTCAAATGGCACTGCGACTCTGAAGTCGATTCTGAGAAGTGAAGATGCCTGCAAGGCCGAGAGCAACCACTGAGAAAATACTTCCAAAAATATGGTGCGAACATCATAAGAATTAAAATACTACACTAGAAAGTATTTGCTTAATGCAAAAGAAAACATCAACAGGGAAATAAAGGAACAGAAAAGCCAGAAAACAAAAAGGGAAATGGCAGAAATAAATCCAACTATATTAATAATGACATTAAATATGAATGGATTAAAAATCCCATCAAAAGACAGAGATTGTCAGACTGGACCTAAAAAAACAAGATCAAATTATATACTATACTATATGCTGTCTTCAGGAGACGCTCTTTAGATTCAAAGATACAAACAGGCTGAAAATAGGCTGGGCACGATGGCTCACACCTGTACCCAACACTTCAGGAAGCCGAGGCAGGCGAATTGCTTGAGCCTAGGAGCTGGAGACCAGCTTGGGCAACGTGACAAAACCTGTCTCTACAGAAAAAATACAAAAACTAGCCAGGTATGGTGGTACATGCCTGTAGTTCCAGCTACTTGGGAGGCTGAGATGAGATGGGAAAATTGTATGAGCCTAGGAGGTCAAAACCCTGTCTCAAAAAAAAAAAAAAAAAAAAAAAAAACAGGCTGAAAATATAAAAATTGGAAAAAAACATGTAACATGCAAACAGCAACCATAAGAAAGCTGGAGTGGCTACATTAACAACAGACAAAACAGATCTTTCAAAAAAAAATGTGTCAGGTGTGATATAATGACTCATGCCTGTAATTAGAGCACTCTGGGAGGCCAAGATGGGAGGATCACCTGAGCTCAGGAGTTTGAGACCACCCTAGGCAACATAGTAAGATCTCATCCCTGCTAAAATTCAAAAAAAATTAGCCAGGCTTAGCAACACACACCTGTAGTCCCAGCTACTTAGGAGGCTGAGGCGGGAGGACCACTTGAGCCCAGGAGGTTGAGGCTACAGTGAGCCATGATCACACCACTGCACTGTAGCCTGGGCAAAAGATCGAGACTCCAAAAAAAAAAAAAAAAAAAATGTCCTGGTGTGGTGGCTCACGCCTGTAGTCTCATCATTTTGGGAGGCTGAGGTGGGTGGATCACGAGGTCAGGAGATGGAGATCATCCTGGCCAACATGGTGAAACCCCGTCTCTACTAAAAATACAAAAATTAGCTGGGCATGGTGGTGTGCGCCTGTAGTCCCAGCTA
This sequence comes from Plecturocebus donacophilus, assembly GCA_004027715.1. Classification (NCBI taxonomy): domain Eukaryota; kingdom Metazoa; phylum Chordata; class Mammalia; order Primates; family Pitheciidae; genus Plecturocebus; species Plecturocebus donacophilus. The sequence goes on along the minus strand of PVKP010018986.1, from coordinate 41,818 downwards.
CTCGGGAAGCCGAGACAGGAGAATCATTTGAACCCGGGAGGCGGAGGTTGCAGTGAGCAGAGATCGCGCCACTGCACTCCAGCCTGGCAACAGAGTGAGACTCCGTCTCAAAAAAAATAGTTACTAGAGATAAAGAGGGACATTTTATAATGATAAAAAGGTGAATCTGTTAGGAAGGTATAGCAATTATAAACATATGTGGGTCTAATAACAGAGCCCCAAAATACATGAAGCAAAAAACAACAAATAAAAGGAGAAATAATTCAACAACCACTGGAGATGTCAATACCTTCACTTTCTTTTTTTTTTTTCTTGAGATGGAGTCTCACTCTGTCACCCAGGCTGGAGTGCAGTGGCGACATCTCAGCTCACTGCAACCCCTGCCACCTAGGTTCAAGCAATTCCAGTGCCTCAGCCTCATGAGTAGCTGGGACTACAGGCATGCACCACCACACCTAGAAAATTTTTGTGTTTTTAGTAGAGACAGGGTTTTGCCATGTTGGTCGGGCCGGTCTCAAACTCCTGACCTCAGGTGATCCGCCCACCTCGGCCTCCCAAAGTGCTGGGATTACAGGTATGAGCCCCCATGCCCGGCCTATACCTTCACTTTCAATAAAAGATAACACAACTAGGCGGAAGAGCAACAGAGAGAGAGACTTGAGCACCACAAGCCAAAAGAATCTACAGAACATACTTTCTTCTCAGTACATCTGGAACATTCTCCAGGATAAACCATGTTAGTCCATAAAACAAGCCTCATTAAACTGAAAAGAATTCAGATCATCCAAAGTAAGTTCTGTAACCACAACAGAAGTCAGAAAACAACAAGAGAAAGGAATTTGGAGATTCACAAGTACATGGAAATTAACCAACAAACTCCTCAATAATCAACGGGTAGATGAAGAAGAAAATATTAGAAAGCGTTTTGAGGTGAATGAAAATGAAGTCACAACAAAGTAAAACTTCGAGGACGGCCAGGCACAGTGACTCCCGTCTGTTATCCCAGCACTTTGCGAGGCCAAGGTGAGAAGAATGCTTGAACCCAGGAGTACGAGACCAGCCTGGGCAACATAGTGAGACCCTGTCTCTACAAAATTATTTTAAAAATCAGCCAGGCATCGTAGCACATGCCTGTGGTCCCAGCTACTTGGCGGGCTGTGGTAGGAGGACTGCTTGAGCTCAAGAGGTTGAGACTGCAGTGATCTGTAATTCCACCACTGCCCTCCAGTCTGGGCAACAGAGCAAGACCCTATATCAAGGGGGAAAAAAAAAACATGTATGTTGCAGCTAAAGCAGCACTTACAGGGAAATGTATAGTTGCCTACATAGTTTTTTAAAAAAGCAACATCTCAAAATGCTAACTTAAGCATCTACCTTAAGACACTGGAAAAAGAAGAGCCACTGAAACTAAGGCAGACAGAGCACAATACGTAACAAAGATAATGAGCAGAAAACAACAAAACAGAGACATCCGATGAAACCAAAAGTGCGTTCCTCAGAAAGATTTACAAAACCGTCAAAGGTAAAGGTCTTCTGACATGTGTTATCTACAGATTCCTGGAACCAGCACTGCAATCAGACACAGAGCTGCTCTGTCAACACAGAGGAACTCACTCTGCTTCCACTCCATTGCCCCCAAGCCCTGGCAACCAGCGAGTGTCCTGCATCTCTACAGCACTCAAATTGCTAAAATCAGGAATGAGAGATAGGACCTGACCACTGCCTCCCGTCTCACAGAAATAAGAAGACGAGCAAATAACATCCGTATGGAGTACTAACAACATGACTTGGATGCACTGCAAGCGAAAAAAGCCAATCCCAAGAGGTGAAATACGCCGTGATTCCATTTACATAATGTTGTGGAAAGGGCAAGGTTACAGAGATGCAGAGATTGTCAGCCCGTCTTTGCCAGGGCCGGCGGTGACAGAGGGGGAAAGCAGAGCTTTCCTTTGTGTTAACAGAACAGTTCTGTATCTTGATTGCAACAGTGGTTCCTGGAATCTGTGCAGATAACAGAATGTCACAAAGACACCACCGAAAACATGAGTGAGTGCTAAAACTGAGGAAGCCTATGGAAGGTCTGAAGCTATCGTGTCCCGTGTCAATTTCCTAGTTTTAACAGTACATAATAAAGTTACGTAAAATGTTCCCATTGGAGAAAGCAGGGTGAGAAGTGGGGAAACCTCTTTATTATTTTTGCAATACCTAGGGAGTCTACAATTCATTGTTATTTTTACTTTTGTAAAGACAGGGTCTCATTGTGTTGCCCAGGCTGGTCTCGAACACCTGAGCTCAAGTGATCCTCCCGCCTCAGCCTCCCAAAGCGCTTGGATTACAGGCAAGAGCCACCCACTGCACCTGGCCAAACTCTTTCTAAAGGAGATTAACAAGGGGTAACGTTAAAAGAAAGGAAGACTGAGTCAGGCACGGTGGCTCACGCCGGTGATCCCAGCACTTTGAGAGGCCAAGGCAGGTGGATCATCTGAGGCCAGAAGTTCAAGACTAGCCTGGCCAACAAGGGGAAATCCTGTCTCTACTAAAAATACAAAAATCAGCCAGCCACGGTGGCACATGCCTATAATCACAGCTACTTAGGAGGTTGAGGCAGGAGAACCACTTGAACCCAGGAGGCAGAGGTTGCAGTGAGCCAAGATTGCGCCACTGCACTCCAGCCTGGGAGACAGAGCAAGACTCCATCACACACACACACACACACACACACACACACACGAAGGCTAGGCACGGTGGCTCATGCCTATAATCACAGAACTTTGGGAGGCCGAGGAGAGCAGATTGCCTGAGGTCAGGAGTTCAAGACTAGCCTGGCCAACATGGCTAAACCCCATCTGTACTAAAAATACAAAAAAATTAGCTGGGCGTGGTGGCACATGCCTGTAATCTCAGCTACTGGGGAGGCTGAGGCAGGAGAATAGTTTGAACCCAGGAGAGGTTGCAGTGAGTCAAGACGGCACCCCTGCACTCCAGCCTGGGTGACAGAGTGAGACTCCATCTCAAAAAAAAGAAAAAGAAAGGAAGACTGGTGGACACAGCCAACAGCACGAGTGAACACGGCCCACCCTGCCCCACCACCCTTAGAGAGGTAAGGACCAGCCCTGCAAGCAGCCCCCGCCCCAGGCCACAGGCCCTTCACAGAGCAGCCGGCCAGTCCTCCCCAGTGACTCACTTCTAGCGCTTCGGCACCGTCCACACAGCCACCTCCCGTCCTCTCATCACAGATGAGGCAGCGGAGCCAAAGGATGGGCCCAGTGAGACTGTGGAATACATATTTGGTCTCTGTCCTGTTTCCTGGAAGCGATAAGTGTCTTCCGGTGTGCTAATGAGGTGACTGAGAGCTGGCAGCCCTAGGGAGCTACAGGAAGGCGGCTGGTCACTGAAAAGACCCAGGGGAGATGGGAGGGGTAGGGCACGGGGCTGCAGAGTGAGCCGATCACCGAGGCCACACCCTGACGGAATCGAAGCCTACATGAGGAAGCCGAGGTAAAAGCCCAGAGGACTTGGGTGGGAGCTTCCCACAGCTGAATGCATGGAGGTTCCTGGAGGCAGCTGGCCCGGGGAAAGCATGAAGGCTAAGGCTCTGTGTCCTTTCCCAGATCCCTCACCGTACACACCTATTCATCTGCCTCCTGTGTAAAATCCTTTCTAAGAAAGTGTAAATGTAAGTAACAGCTGCCCTGGGTTTTGAGAGGTGCATTAGCAAATTAAGCGAAACAAAGAAGGGGTCATGAGAGGCTGATTTCCAGCTGGTCCCACAGAAGTACAGGGCACAACCTGGGGCTTATGGCTGGCATGGGCTGTGGGGGGCAGGCTTGTGAGGAGGGGCTCCCCGAGGCCTCCAGGTAGGAGTGAACTGAACGGAGGCCCTCGCTCCTGCCCCTGCAGCAGAATCCACGGAAGTGCTGACTTGCTTGCGTGCACCGAAAGGGATGTGTGACTGCAGCGACAGCCTGGGAGAAACTGAGTTTGTCATTCCCACGTTCTCAGGCCCAAGACCACAGAGCTGGGGAGGAAGTGGCCGAGCCGGGGCATGAAACCAGCTGCTGCCACCTGGGAGTGGCAGTGATCCCCTTCCCCCACAGTGGACTCGCTGGCCAGGCCTGTCCCATCTGCCTCCAAAAGCCACACCCAATCCAGGCCACGGCCCCAGCCCAGAACCCCTTCCCCTGAGCCACTGTCATAGATCACCTGGGTGACAGCTGGAGTTTCCCAACAGGTCCCCTGCTTTCACTCTTGACAGCCACCAGACAGGTCTTTAAAACACACACATCAGCCAGGTGCGGTGGCTCATGCCTGAAATCCCAGCACTCTGGGAGGCCTGACAGAACAGGAGCATCGCCATCTTGGACAAGCCTCTCATTCTAAAAGTTCACCTTGATAAAAGACCACTTAAATCCAAAGGCATCAGCCTAATGGCTAAGGTCAGCACGACCAAAAGCTACAAATAACATCTCCAACCAGAAACATTCCAAACTCCTCCACAACCAGAGACACTCTAGCCCCTATATAAGCCCCCACTGGCTGGGAAGATGCTACCTGTGAGATAACCCCTCCAGGCCAGAAAGATGTCTGTCCCAAGATAACCTCCCCTCCTCCCAGAAAGATTCCAACCCCCAATAAACTTCTAAACACACATAAACATCCCACGCTGTGACACATCCCCTCACTCTAAAAGCAGTACACACTCAGTCTGTAAGCGAGAGCGCTCCTGACCACAATGGACCAGGAGCGCCTCTCAGGTTTTAACTCAAGAAAGCCTGTCCTTACCTGTCAGCCGCAGTTACAGTTCTGTGGCGTTTCCTTCCTCTTTGACTCTCACATTTGGTGCCGAACCCGGGATGGGTGCCGGGGGCAGAGGCTCTCCTGCAGTCCAAGAAGCAGTGGGCAGCAGCAGCGCACCTGAGTTAATTCCTGGATCCTGAGGGTCTCTGGCCACCTGCCCCCTCTTTTCTCTCACTTTTTTCCCCTCATCCTTTTTTTTTTTTTTTTTTTTTGGTCTCTCTCTCTTCCTCATGCAGCTGCAGTCCAAGAGGTCCTTTGCCAATTCCAGCTGGAACATCCAACATCAGACACTCAACCAGCCGACTGGTAAGAACGGCCCCCGCCCCCACCCCCCACTTTCTCACGGTACCCAGGAAAAGTCAGGTCTGCTGTCCTGGTCCTCAGAGGACCAGCAGGACTAAACCAGACGAAATCATCTTGGGGACACCCTGTTTCTTCTCAGCTTGACCATCCTCTCCGGGTCTCTGTCTCATGTCCCTTTCTCCATGTCTGACTTCTCGCAGATCAAAGATATGAGTATATTCAAAAGGCCTTTATATTTTTCTCTTCATCAATCTTGTTTTCCTGGAAAAGGTTTTTTCTAGTTAACTGAATTACTTTTCTCCACGCTGTCTTGCCACTCTTGGTGCACGTATAAAAGACCCTAAGATAACTTCTGGTGGCCTGGGACTCCTTGGGAAAACAGAAAAGGCGCCACAAATCCCGTTTTGGGAAAAATCTGTTTTCCTTATGGAACCTCTGGAATTAAAGGTGCATTAAGTACCTCTCAAAAATCTGTCTTTGTCTTCCAGCTATACTTGTTTATTAGGCCCTGGAAACTGTTTTCCTAGCCCTGTTTTGTTTTGTTTTTTTTTGGACAGAGTCTCACTCTGTCCCAGGCTGGAGTACAGTGATGCGATCTCGGCTCACTACAGCCTCCACCTCCCAGGTTCAAGCAATTGTCCTGCCTCAGCCTCCTGAGTAGCTGGGATTGCAGGTGCCCACTGCCACGCCCAGCTACTTTTCGTACTTTAGTAGAGATGGGGATTCACTGTGTTGCTCAGGCTGGTCTCGAACTCCTGAGCTCAGGCAATCTGCCCGCCTCTGCCTTCTAAAGTAGCTAGTTTTACAGGTGTGAGTCACCGTGCCCATTCTCCTAGCCCTGTTCTTAAAGGGCCTCACCCAAACGCAAACAATCCAATTAGGAAATTAGCAGGAAAAAAAAACGTTATAACTACTGACTCTTCTGGTTGTCTGTGTGGCTACATATGTGTTATGTGTGCAGTGTCACTTAAAAGAGCTCTAACTAATTGGCCTAAGAAAAATAAGCTCAGCTGGGCGCAGTGGCTCAGGCCTGTCATCCCAGCACTTTGGGAGGCCAAGGCAGGCGGATCACAAGGTCCGCCTTTAGGAGATCGAGACCGACCTGGCCAACATGGTGAAACCCATCTCTACTAAAAATACAAAAATTAGCTGGGCGTGGTGGCACGTGACTGTAATCCTAGCTACTCAGGCAGCTGAGGCAGGAGAATCACTTGAATCAGGGAGGCGGAAGTTGCAGTGAGCCGAGATCGTGCCATTGCACTCTAGCCTGGAGACCGAGCAAAACTCCATCTCAAAAAAGAAAAAAAAGCAAAGAAAAAAGAAAAATAAGGGCTTAAATCAAATAGTTTTAAGAAAAAAGTAAAAGCTGTGGAGACTTTCAGTTCACGTGACTTTAATCTTTAAAACTTACTGGTACAATAAACTTAGAAATTAGAGTTGCCAGCATACATTTTTGTTTGCATTTATTAATCAGGCAACTTCATACTTATCTCTGCCAAACACTACAAGGTGTCAAAATCTGGCACAGAGGCTCCAAAACTGCAACTCAGCCTGAGCAGAATAATCTTGGCTTGTGTAATTTTTTAATAAATAAAACATTAATTTTGGTTTAATGAAGACAGCTGTATCTTAAACTATTTAGTTAAATACCCTAACTTCTTATCTTGCGGCCTTATGCAGTCTAGTCTAGACTAGACTAGATGGAAGTTTGTTTTGGGAAAGAACAGTTTGTCATCTTTGACATTAATGAAAGGAAGTTTATATTTTAAAAATTGTATATGGGAAATTCTTTTCCTAAAGTAAATTAACTGGTTGTTTAAAGAATGGGATTTAAAAAAAATTTTTTTTGAGACAGAGTCTCTCTCTATGACCCAGGCTGGAATACAGTGGCACAATCTTGGCTCACTGCAACCTTCGCCTCCCAGGTTCAAGCGATTATTCTGTCTCAGCCTCCCAAGTAGCTGGGACTACAGTCACCTGTCACCACACCTGGCTAATTTTGGTATTTTTGGTAGACATGGGGTTTCACCATATTGGTCAGGATGGTCTCAAACTCCTGACCTCAGGTGATCTGCCTAACTCAGCCTCCCAAAGTGCTGGGATAACAGGCGTGAGCCACCGCACCCAGGCACGAAAGGGATATTTACAACAAGTCAGAAAGTTGATGCATGGCAGAGATTGTCTGTGAAAGTCGTGAAAAATTTTGTAAAAGGGAATTTATGCAAGAACTGTTGTACATTTTAAAAGTGATTAGGCCTCTTGAGTGCTTTATAAGATGTCACTGTAACTCTTAGCTGTACAACTCACCTGCTTTGCAGCTAGGTAAAACCTAGGACAAAGGAGTTAAACGCTGGGATAAGCCAGACCAGACCTTATCTACACTTCCATCTAGGTCCTAGGCTCTACCCCTAGCATATAATTAAAATCCCAAACTTACCAAGGTTTTCAACAAAGGTAAGGTTTGCTAAAAGTTAACAGTGTAACATGTATTTAAAACTATTGAAGAGACGGCTAATGTGCAAGGTGTCTATGAAAAGTAAAATACACTTTTAGTAAAAAGATTATGAGGAGGCATAAGAATGTGGCTTTTGGCCCCATATTAAAAGGCTAAAGAATTGTTTTGAAAGTTGAATAAAGTTTTGGAAGGTTAATTGTAAAGAAAATTCTGTGTGTAAACATATTGGCTAAAGTTAAAGGGGTATCATCCAATTTTTCAGTAAATTGAGCATTAAAATAAAAGCACAGTGGGTTTCTCTTAAAGCACTAACTGCTCTTTAACAGAAATTATAAAGGGTTAAACGGGGTCTATAAAAATCTTACCTAATGGTCAGACATTAACATTAGGTAAATGTGTCTACAAGGTTTTATTCAAAATTGAGTTTAACATTAGTAGCACACTAGTACAAAGGTAAAATTTGGCTCATTTGATATAAAATCATGCAGGAAGCATTGTCACATATAAAATGGTGTTTGGCTTTATTTGGGCTACATTTGTATAAATATGTTATTGGTATGTGTCCCAAAGTTATCGGAGACTCCTATAATTCTGATATATCTTAGTATACATTTTAGTAATAATTGTTATGTTAAAATCTTCGTGTGCCACAGAAGCAACAGATATCCTCGTCAACTGTGTCTTCAGCTATGGCTACCCTACAATGTTCTGTCATCCATAACCAACTGTTGTCTTGTTTTGGTCCTCTTTAAAAGGTGGTTTTATAACCAGCTATAAAGTTCTGTCAGGTGCTCCTGAATGTGGGTTTCTGATAACTCTGGAGATTGCAACATCAGAAGAGAGGAGAAATGTCCAGGACTTCTGAAGAGCTAAAACCTTCATTAGTGTCAAGCAGGACAGGAAGGAACTGCATGAACCAAACGAACAGGAGACTGAAGCAATCTTTTTAATGTTTTGCTGAAAATATTGCTAACCCTTTGTTTTGCTTTTCAAAGTCAAAGAAACTTTTCTCTTTTGAGCTATTAACAGCTTCTAACAATTCAGTGTACTCCCATGAACAAAATCTGGAACATACTTGTTTCTCTCTACCTGATTTTCTCCAGAATTTGAACACTATCTCTGAGTATTCTGAAGTTACAGCAATACAGCTATTTGCGTTAGTGCAACAAGAATCTGTTTTCTTTTTCAACAGGACACAACTGGAAAAACAGTCAGTTTTACCAAGGCTTTAACTGGAATGGCGTGCTTTCTTTTAAGGAATCAAAGTTGACTTACGGAGCCAAGAAAGCCCTTGGAAACTGCCCTCATACTCTGTGTACACAGGCCCCGTACAGGCTTTCTGATCTGTGATGAGTAAAGAATGTCACTTTCTGGCAGGCCAGGAACCCTAAGTTATCTTGGGACCTCAAAAGGAAAGGAATTCACCCAACTCACAGGTATCTGTTGGTACAAATCCATGGCTGGGCTTGGCTTTAAAAAGGCCTTATCTCACATTCCTTCTATGAAACAAAGTTCCATCAAAGTCAATTTAAAGGGCCTATGTAACAAATAATTATTCTTGCTGCACCATATGCAAATAATTAAGCCAAGTATAATAAAGCAAATCAATCCTACCACAATTTGTCTTTTAATAAAAATGGAGGGCTGGGTGCTATGGGTCACGCCTGTAATCCCAGCACTTTGAGAGGCCGAAGCCAGTGGATCACCTGAGGTGGGGAGTTCAAGACCAGCCTGACCAACACAGAGAAACCCCATTACTACTAAAAATACAAAATTAGCCAGGCATGGTGGCGCATGCCTGTAATCCCAGCTACTTGGGAGACTGAGGCAGGAGAATCACTTGAACCCGGGAGGCGGAGGTTGCAGTGAGCTGAGATTGCGCCACTGCACTCCAGCCTGGATAAGAGCAAAACTCCATCTCAGAAAAAAAAAGCTAAGTAACTAAGTGAGAACTACTCATCTGACTCAGTCCCACCCCTATCCACCAAGTACTTTTGTCATTCCCACCTCTCCTTTTGAGTCACCTATTACAACTTTCTAATGGAAATTATCCATTAAGTTATAGAGACCTGCTGCACACAGGAGACTGACTAAAGCAGCCGTCGCCTTGTGGGAACTGCTTCAGTCACTCTACAGTGTGTAGCAGGTCTATATACTGTAGCACCCTCAGGGTGGACTATCAAACAACAAATCTCAATGACTGTGGCATTCTGCTGAATTATTATCCTTCTAGCAGGAATAATGGTTACTAACCGAAAAGAACCCATGAGCCTCTCCACACATGCGCCTCTGCCTCTCATTAGGTGAGAAATGTAGCTTCTCTATCAGCCAATCGGGCCTAGTAAAAAACCCTACTAAAAGCCTGGAAGGCTGAAAAGCTGAGGGAGCGCCAAGCAAGCAAGCAGACTCCCAGCATGGAAACAAAACCACAGCGTGGGGTGCCCCGTTCCCGGGCCCCGCCCCAGTGTGCCTGCACGAATGTTCTTACCCTGCCAAATGAACCTTCTTCAAAGATTTTTAGCTGACGGGATCATGGTCATTTCACAGACAACTCCCCAAAAACATCTGCAGATGGCACTGCTCCTACAGTCAACCCAAGGCCAGAAAACTGTCTGTCCCCTCGTCAGCAGGAAGTAGCCAGAAAGAACACGCCACCCTTGCTCCTTTTTATAGCCTTAGGGTCTGGAATGACAGAGCAGGAGCATCGCCATCTTGTACAAGCCTCTCATTTTAAAAGTTCACCTAATAAAAAACCACCTAAATCCAAAGGGCATTAGCCTAATGGCTAGGGTCAGCATGACCATAAACCACATGTAACATCTCCAACCAGAAACATCCCAAACTCCTCCCTGACCAGAGACATGCCAGCCCCGAGATAAACCCCCTCTATCCGGGAAGATGCCAGCCAGAGATAATCCCCCTCCTCCCAAAGAGACTCCAACCCCACCATAAACTTCTCCAACTACATAAACATCCCAAGCTTGTGATCCGCCCCCTCAGCCTAAAACCAATATATACTTTTAGTCTATAAGAGAAAGCGCTCCTGATCGCAATCAGTCGGGAGCACCTCTCAGGTTTTAACCAAAGAAAACCTGCCTTTAACTGCCAGCTGCATTTATGTTCTTTCCTCTTTCTTTTACTCTTACAAGGCCAAGGTGGGCGGATCACCTGAGGTCAGGAGTTCAAGACCAGCCTGGGCAACATGGTGAAACCCCGTCTCTACTAAAAATATGAAAATTGGCCAGGTGTGGTGGAGCGTGCCTGTAATCCCAGCTACTCTGGAGGCCGAGGCAGGAGAACTGCTTGAACCTGGGAAGTGGAGGTTGCAGTGAGCCGAGATGACGCCGCTGCACTCCAGCCTGGGCAACACAGTGAGACTCCGTCTCAAAAAAACAAAAACAAAAACAAAAATGCACACATCTGTGAGAGCAGGGCCGCCCAGCTTCTCTCAGCTCTGCCCCTCCCGGCTGACTACAGCAGGCGCTGCTGCCCCAGCCCGTCTCTGCTCCTGCCAGCTCAGTGACCTGCACCACGCTCCGCCTCAGGGCCCCCGAACGTGCTGCCTGCACTTCCCCTGGAAGGGAACAACACGCTCTTGTCCCAGACCCTGGAAGGCTGAGCAGCTGGGAGTCCTCAGAGGCCTCTGTCTGAAGGTCACCTACTGGGCGTGACCCTCCCTGTTCCCCCGGCTGAGCAGCACCGCCCCTCAAGGGCCCTAATCCAGCCTCTCCCCGGTCCTCATGTTCCTTGCTGGCTCCTCAGCACCTGGCCTGGTACAGTAAACATGGAGATATTGGAGGACACAGTCTCGCGAGCCCTTCTCTGTGCCCAGCGACCTGCCATGGCAGGGCACAGGTGTCTTTGCTGTCTTCTGCTGTCAGGGATGGCAGAGTCAGCTAACCATGAGGAGCACCCCTGCAGCTTGTACTTGGCAGCCAGGACCGAGAGCCCCGATGGCGAGCACCCAATGACCATCACCGCTTACCCTCGCCATCGCCCCGCAGGGAGGCACGCGGAGATACTGACCCAGGTCAGCGGCACTGGCAGAGTTTGTGAGCTCTGGTCCCACGCCAAGCTCTAGCTCTAGACTTCAAACCAAGTGCTGCCCGGACCCGGGAAGCCCCTGGGAGCCCACAGACATGCTTGCCCCAGTGAGCGCCATGGCTGGGGCTTCCTGGCATACGGGGCACTACAGGACCCATCACAGCCCCACTGCAGGTCAGACCAGGACCAAGTCCTGAATTGGTCACTACTTCCTGGGAGCACCAGAGAAGGGACCAGTCCAAGCCAGGCTGGGGAGCTTATTCCAAAGAGGATCTCTTTCGGCTCAGGCTAGAAGAGAAGCTCCGGCTGAAAGAAATCCAGTTTCTCTTCTGGGCTGCTCCAGGCCCAGACAGTGAGGGAAGAACCAGGAGACGGCCGGCGCAGAACACACACAGGTGGAGGGCCAGAGTGCCGGAGTGGCTTCCTGAGACACACACAGCCTTGGCTAGAGACCGACGGTCCCGACCTGCGTTCCCAGGCTGCGCTCCTGAAGCCAGTGCTGAGGCTCAGAACAAAACCATCCGCCCACAGGATGAGCAGACCTGGCCCAATGTTGCAGGTGGTGAAGGCGGGTCTGGGTTCCAGCAGGCGCGGCTCATCTGGTCACCATGCAGCCTTCCTCTGCACACCCGGCCCCCAAGCCTCCTGTCATGCTCAGACCGCCTCGCACCTGGCGCAGTGCACGGGGGCCAGGTCCCTTGATTCCGTCCTCACCATACTCAGCTACAAGCCTCCCATGGCCGCCCCGGCCTGCACAGCAGGGCCCTCTGCCTGTCCGTCACCAGATGGCCTTGCGGGTCTGCACCCGGGAGTCCCAGCCTCACAGAGCTAGAACACCCCACCTCCCCCCAACCAGCCCCCTGGAGCCCACAGAGGGCACCTCCCAAATATGCACATGGATGGAGAGGACACCTCGGAAGCTCCCTGGAGATGACGGCAGCTTGTACTGTTTTGATTTCACTTCACTGTCATTGCTGAATTTTTTTTACGGAGTCTCACTTGTCACCCAGGCTGGAGTGCAGTGACATAATCTCCACTCACTACAACCTCCACCTCGCAGGCTCAAGTGATTCTCCTGCCTCAGCCTCCCGAGTAGAGGATTACAGGCACGCACCACCATGCCTGGCTAATTTTTGTATTTTTAGTAGAGACGGGGTTTCACCGTGTTGGTCAGCCTGGTCTCAAGCTCCTGACCTCAGGCAATCCACTTGACTTGGCCTCCCAAAGTGCTGGGACAACAGGCATGAGCCACCACACCCAGCCTGTTATTGCTGATTTTTATACCATAAAATAAATGATTTTTCTAACGAACATCCCTCTAGAAAGCCTGTTAGGGTAGCAGCCACTTCGGCCCAGCAGCTCCTGAGGCTGCAGCCCTCCCTTTAGCTGGAGGCCAAATTAATTAGTTCAGTGAGACCTCGGGTTTCACGGAGCAGGCGCCGGACCCCCGGGTACGTTACTGACTCCTGGGCAGTGGCATCTGGTATCCTGAGAAGTGGGGACTGCAGCAGGGACACCTGTGTGTGAGCCAGGGGACAGCCCAGGGGCACAGAATGTAACCAAATCCTTCTCACCAAGAGCAGAGCGTCTGCGAGACCCAGTCACACCCCAAGCCCTCCCGAGGGCCCGAGTGGCGCCGTTCAGCAAAGGAACATGTTCTCCGGATCTGTCACTCCCCAATAAACCCCAAGTTCACCGGAGCAGAAAACCTGACAAGGCATACGGAACAGGCTGGAACAGGCCGGAACAGGAGAGACGCGGAGTTCTGGTCTTGGGGTCAACACTGCCTTGGGTCCAGCCTCCCCCAGAAACCCCCACACCTGCTTCCTGGCCCATAAAACCCTGGTCAACCCACCTGGCTGCCCCACTATAATAAAGAGGCCACAAAAGCAACTATTTTCAAGTTGCTTTATGATCACGCTTCCACGGCTACTTAACTTCCTTCCCATCACAAATACAAAGGGCATTACAGATTCTAAGCTACCTTGGAAAGGGGAAAGATTTTAGAAACTTCTAGTGCAACATCTACTCATAGTCGAGAAAAGAAACAAGCCCAGAGAACAATCATTACTGTAACCTCCCGGGGCCCACCTGGCCACTGCCGCTCCGGGTTGGGGCCTCAACCTCTGCTCGGCGGACACTGGCCTGAGTCTTCCCTGGGCTAAGGTGGCCCCGGGCACTGCTGGGTGCTGAGCAGTGTCCTTGGCCTCCACCCGCCCCACGACAGGAGCACTCCCAAATCCTGACAATCGCAAACACCCCCAGCTGTGGCCAGGTATTCCTTAAGAGACAGAATTGCCCCTGGGGTGAGAACTACTTCACCAAGGGGTTTTCACATAGGAACTCAGTTAACCTCACCCAACTTTGAAGCAGGAACCCGGAGAGCCACCCCGACTGTGGAAATAAAGACACAGACCCAGGAGAGCTGGATCTGAGCCCGGTGGGCCAGGTGCGTGGGTAGCAGGCCTCCGGTGCCCATCCTCCTATTGCCAATCCTCCCACAATCGCACCCTCATCACGCAAGCCCTTTGAAGCTGCCTGTGGCTCTAGGATATTATTCCCGAGCTGTGTTGATACACAAGTCTCTCTTCTGGGCTTTCTGACAGCCAGAGAAGCACTCCAATTTCCTGCTATTCTCTTCCCGGAAACATTTCCTCAGGCCCAAGCACCTCCTAAGCCCCGCGCCTCCCCATCACCCACAATGCCAGAGGCACTGCCAGGGCTGGGCCACCAGGACCCCATGGCCCCCAGTACCAGCACATGGTTCACTGCTCCCTGGCGGAGGCGAGAGGCCGCAGGCAAGGGTCCACAGGGAGGACAGGCCCAGGACCCGCCAGACAGCCTGGCTGTTCTGCAGCCGCACCTGCCACAGCGCCTCCTGCCGCAGCGCCTCCTGCTGCTGCTCAACGTCAGGTGTGCCTCATCTCTCCAGCCAGACACCGTCAGAGCCATGAGGCCTGCCTGGGGTAGGCGGAGGCAGGAATGAGGGGGTGGCAGGAAGGGACATGGGCCCTGGTCTGCTAAGCACCAGGCCCCCCATCTATAGCACCCAGGCTGGCACCATGCCCGGTACATCTGGGGCCAGGGCCCCCCCAAATCATCAACAGTGTAGGGCAAGCTCTCAGGGAAAACACACAATGAATGTCAAAGACAGCACCACAAATGCCCAGTGTGAAGCATCTCACGAACAGTTTTCACAACGACTACGTGGTGAAATGGTAACACGGGGGTGTACCGGGCTCAATACAATATGCTATTATAATTAATTTCCCCCGTCTCTCTTCACCTTTTTTTTTTGAGACGTAGTTTCGCTCTTGTTGCCCAGGCTGGTGTGCAGTAGCATAATTCTCCAGCCTCAGCCTCCCGAGCAGCTGAGATTACAGGAGTCTGCCACCACGCCTGGCCAATTTTGTATTTTTAGTAGAGACGGGGTTTTGCCATGTTGGTCGGGCTGGTCTCAAACTCCCAACCTCAGGCGATCCACTCGGCCTCCCAAAGTGCTGGGATCCCCACCTCCGCCCCCTCTTCACCTTTTAACTCAGCTACCAGAAAATTCAGACACACAGGTTTACTCTGCATCCTCACTGGACAGCGCTGCCTTAGAAAATACATCACTTTTAGGCCTCACACAGTGGCTCACACCTGTAATCCCAGCACTCTGGGAGGCCGAGGCAGGCAGATCACTAGGTCAGGAGTTCAAGACCAGCCTGGCCCACATGGTGAAACTCTGTCCCCACTAAAAATATGAAAATGAGCTAGGCACCATGGTGAGCACCTGTAGTCCCAGCTACTCAAGAGGATGAGGCAGGAGAATCACTTGAACCCGGGAGGTGGAGGCTGCGGTGAGCCGAGATCACACCACTGCACTCCAGCCTGAGTGACAGAGCAAAACTCCACCTCAACGGGGTGACACCAACAACGGGACAGGGAAGGGCAGGACAGCCATTGGGCCCTGCGTGGTAGACTCGGGTCCTGCACCCCAGGGGTGACCTTACAGGACACAGCAGAGGGCAAGTCAGAGCTGTGGTCAGCTGGGGCCACACTGCTCTGCGGTGCAGGGACATGGGAGCCCTGTGGCTGCATGGAGAGGTCCCTGCCAGGGCCCCACTGGCTGGGGCACATGCCAGAGTGGGACCTGGTCCAGCCCAAGCTGGAGGCAGTGCAGCACAGCGCAGGGAGAGGAGGCCTGTGACCCAGACTCACCACTAATGACCTGGAGCCCAGACCCTGTGTCCACACAGGGCACCTGTGCGCCCCTGCAGGCCAGCCAGGCCACCGAGCCTGGAAGCCCATCTATGGCCCAGCCTCCGCCAACCCCTCCCCACCCCAGCCCAGCCCCTAAGACAACCCCACAAATAGTTTCTATGCTGTCTTTGCTCCGGGCCGGCTGGGCCCCCAATCTGCATGGTGCAGCACAGGAATTCCTGAGCTCTGCAACGGACCAGGGAGAGGATGGGGCTGGAAAAATGAGAAACAACTCAAATGCCCACTGAGATGAATGGATAAACAAAATAGGGCCCTTCTGCACAGGGGAATAGGGTACAGCCATGAAAGGGGCAAGGTGGGCTGGGCGCGATGGCTCACGCCTGGAATCTCAGCACTGTGGGAGGCCAAGGTGGACAGATCACCTGAGGTCAGGAGTTCGAGACCAACCGGATCAACGTAGTGAAATCTCATCTCTACTACAAGTACAGAAATTAGTCGGGCATGGTGGTGGATACCTCTAATCCCAGCCACTCAGGAGGCTGATGCAGGAGAACCATTGAACCAGAGAGGTGGAGGTTGAGGTGAGCCGAGGTTGCACTACTGCATTCCAGCCTGCGTGACAGAGACTCCATCTCAAAAAAAAAGAAAAGAAAAGAAAAGGAACGAGGCTCTGACACGGGCCACACATGGATGCACCTTGAGAACGCCACCTCCACTGAGAGAAGCCAGACACAACAGGCCACATGGCATGTGACTCCATTTCTATGAAATGTTCAGGACAGGTCGACCCAGAGACAGGAAAGGGGTGTGTGGGTGTCTGACGATGGGGGAGGGATGGAGAATGAGCACTGGTAGGGACAGGGTGTCTTTATGTAGTAACAGGAATGTTCTAGAGTTTGACAGTGGTGATGGTTGCACAACTGTGTGAATGTACTAGAAACCACTCAATTGTATAATTTTTTTTTTCTTTTGGGACAGGGTCTCACTCTGTCACCCAGGTTGGAGTGCAGTCGCATGATCTCGGCTCACTGCAGCCTCCACCCCCTGTGTTCAAGTGATTCTCATGCCCCAGCCTCCCAAGTAGCTGGGATTACAGGTGCCCGCCACCAAGCTAGCTCATCTTTTTGTACTTTCACTAGAGATGGGGTTCCACCATTTTGCTCAGGCTGGTCTCAAACTCCTGGCCTCAAGTGATCTGCTCACCTCAGCCTCCTAAAGTGCCAGAATTGGAGGCATGAGCCATCGTGCCCAGCCTGAACCATAGACTTTAAAGAGATGAATTTTACAGTATGTGAATGATATCTCCATTAAAACAGGTATTTTTTTTAATGGCAGGATGCTAAGGGAGGCTGGCCTAGAAAACTCAGAACCTGGTCAGCACACCAAAGCTGGTGGTCGGGCAAATGTGGGCAGCTGTCCCTGGTGACACGAATGGCTTCTAGACTCACCACCTAGACTGTGAGCTCCTGGAAGACAGGGCTGCCTGCCGCCTCACATCCCCAGGACCACCCTGGTTCCGGGGAGCCTCCAGAGACACCCCAGACCCTGAGTTGCCGGCTGCCTGCAGCACGCCAGCTGGGCTTCGCCCTGACCCCATCGCTCTCGGGGCTCCCAGGCCACAGCCCCAAGTCCCCTCCCTGCCCCCTCTGCTCGCAAACTCACCGTCATCTGTGGCACTTCCACGACGGGCCAGGCTTTGTGCACACAGCAGTTCCTCTGGGAAGCCCCTGCGCACTGCCCTGCCCTGTGCTTCCCCAGGCTCAGTTTTCTGTTTTTTCTGAGACATGGTCTTGCTCTGTGGCCTGGGCTGGAGAGCAGTGATCCAGTCATGGCTGACTGCAGGCTCAGACTCCTGGGCTCAAGCAGTCCTCCTGCCTCAGCCTCTGAGTAGCTGGGACTGCAGATATAGCCACCACAGCCAGTTCATTTTTTCTAGCGTTTGTAGAGATGGGGTCTTGCCATGCTGCCCTCACTGGTCCTGAGCTCCCGGCCTCCAGCGGTCCTCCGGCGATCTTCCCACCTCCGCCTCCCACAGTGCTGGGTAACAGCCGTCCAGCCCGGGCTTGGTTTCCAGCCCTCTTAGCAGCTCTTCCCCATCTCCTTCCACCAAGAGGCCCTGCAGGCAGGAGACACTGGTCATCCGGCCACCCTGAGCCCCTGACCAGGCACACATGAACATGACAACTGTCACTCAGAGCTGGACATCGCAAACCCACTCAGAGGAACCCAAGGTATGGCGCCACTACAGCCACGCCTCCCGAGCTCCAAATGACCATGCTCCAGCCTGGGCCTGACCACACCTGCTGGCTGCAGCCCAACCCTCCTCCCTCCCCTGGGCCAGCAACAGGCACAGCGGCACACAGGAGCTGTTCTGATGAACGATGCTGTCCTTTAAGCTGCAGGTGAGAACCAGGCTCTGCTCTGCCTTTGGGGTATGCAGGACACCCATGGCTGGAGGGACCAAGAAAATTCTGTGGCTTCTACCAACTCCAGCCCAGACAGACAGTAATACAAGATGCCTTATGTTTTGTTTTTGTTTTTCAAGACGGAGTCTCACTCTATCACTCCATTGCCCAGGCTGGAGTGCAGTGGTGCCATCCTGGCTCACCACAACCTCTGCCTCCCAGGTTCAAGCAATTCTCCTGCCTCAACCTCCCAAGTAGCTGGGATTACAGGCACCCACCCCCACATCCAGCCAATTTTTGTATTTTTAGTAGAGACGGGGTTTCGCCATGTTGGCCAGGCTATACGTGAACTCCTGACCTCAGGTGATCCACCCACCTCAGCCTCCCAAAGTGCTGGGATTACAGGCGTGAGTCACCGTGCCTGGCCAAGATGCCTTATGTTCTAAGGGGTGTCAGAAGAGCGACTTCCTCCACCTCGTCCCTCCCCTTCCTGGGGGAAGCAGTTGGAACAGAGCGGTGAATAGGAGTTGAATTTCCACGGGCTTTACTCAGGCGCATGCCAGAGACGGCCCGCCTCTCTCTCATGACCAGGATAATGAGACCCATGCAGCCTGCTCTGCTTACAACTGACTGTCTGACAGATGAGACGTTAGGAGAGAGAGGGACAATGGCAAAATGACGCAACTGCCCCGGTCCAGCAGCCCGGTTTGGGTCCTGCTCGCATCGCAGGGAGCCCAGGGTGCCACCCCCTCACTCAGGGCACCCAGCCAGAGTGTCCAGGGCTGTCGCCAGGGCACCTGGGCTGGCCAGCTTCCAGGCTGCTGCCCAGACATGCCGCGGTCCTAAGTCCTGGCTGAGGACCTGACCCATTTCCATCCCGCTGTGACTGAGGGGTCCACAGCACTTGTGGGTGGTTTCAGGCTGGTTCTGTGGTCAGAAGGGACCCCTGGGACCCATGACACAACAGGTGATTCTGAATCCACGGCCGGTTCATCTTACACGAATCATCTGTCTCCACGTTCTCTCCCTGGAGACTTGGGCAGCCACAAAAACAAAAACGTGCCCACCCCCACAACCCACGGCCCGGAAGGTGCCATCACCTGGGTCCAGCTATGAATGCTGAAGGGAGGTCTGTGCAGGGGAAATCCTGCCACCAGGCCCTCAGTTCACATTTTCACAGGGTGTCGTACAGACTTGTCTGAAAAACGCAATGGCGGTCGCGTCTACTGGCAAACGGGGTTAGGTCTGCGCAAGTGACTGTCGCTGTGCACCTGAGGGCCCCAGGGTGCAGCAGGCATTGGAAGTGGGCCTCGGGATTCTTAGCTTTTGTCCACTGAACAAACACGATCCCAGTCCAGAGCCACAGAGCAACTTCACGCTCGGCCACTGCCAAAGAGGCATAGCCCGCCAGCGGGGCAGAGATGGCTGGATGCAAACTTGTCATCCATCCCCTCATGTTCGCTGAGATCACTGAGGTGGAGAAAGAAAGAAAAGAAAGGCGGGGAAGGGTGGGAGAGAGAGAGAAGCAGGCAGAGACAGCGGGCAAGTGAAAAAAAAAAAAAAGGAAAGAAAGAAAAAGAAAAGAAAGACAGGCAACTTTTGAAAGCCAAGAAATTCTGAGCAAGCCTCTCCAGATTGTTTATTTCAATCAAGGAAAGAAAGCATGACCGTAAATTAACGGTACGATTTCTTGACAAGTCAGAACGTTCCTGGGACAGGCCCAAATCTAAGATGCCAAAGGCCTACTTGGCTCAGAAAACGCCTGTCAGCCAGGAGAAGCGCAAGACAAAGGAAGTGTGGCAAGGCACAGTCCCCTGCTTGGCCACTGACCGATGGCCACTAGCGGGTGCCTGTCCACTTACTCTACAAAGCTGAGCTGTGCACCGGCTAAGCCACCTTGCTCATGAGTCTTTCTGTGCTCTGAGAGAGCAGAAACCACCATCTGCAACTCCCTGCCCCTCCCATTGGGGGCGCTAGCACCAGTAACGAAGGGGTTCAGATGCTTACAAAACAAAAGCTTTGTGAAATTGTGCAACGCTGTCTTCCTTTTAAATAAACCCTCAGTTCCTGCCAGGTCACACTGAACTCCTCGGGCCGAGTATGCGGTTCTGACGCTTGCTGAGTTGTAACAGAAAGACGATCTCGTGAACCCCAGGGCAAGAGAGTCCAGCATCTCCAACAGCGAAGTGTTCCTCCGACCTCCACTGTTTGTTCTGACATTTTTCCTCCTTTATTGTGAAGCTGTCTGGGTGGATATCAGCATCACATTTTTCTTACATTCCAGCAGTTTTAATGATCCTCAAAACGACCCATGACCCAGTTTTGTTTTTTTGAGACAGAGTTTCGCTCTTGTTGCCCAGGCTGGAGTGCAATGGTGTGATTCTGGTTCACCACAACCTCCGCCTCCCTCGTTCAAAGGATCCTCCTGCCTCAGCCTCCCGAGTAGCTGGGATTACAGGCATGCACCACCACACCCAGTTAATTTTGTATTTTCAATAAAAACAGGGTCTCTCCATGTTGATCAGGCTGGTCTCACACTCACGACCGGAGGTGATTCACACGCCTCAGCCTCCCAAAGTGCTGGGATTACAGGCGTGAGCCACTGCGTCTGGCCATGACCCATTTTTTTTCTTTTAAGTCTAGAGTATGACTCTAAATGCTTTGAAGTTGGAAAGATACAAATTCACTCATTCAGGCCAAGCGTGATGGTTCACACCTGTAATCCCATCACTTTGGGAGGCCGATATGGGCGGATCCCTTGAAGTCAGTTCAAGACCAGCCAGGCCAACATAGCGAAATCCCATCTCTACTAAAAATACAAAAATTAGCCAAGCATGGTGGCATATGCCTCTGATCCCAGTTACTTGAGAGGCTTAAACAGGAGAACTGCTTGAACCGGGAGGTGGAGGTTACAGTGAGCTGAGATCACCCCACTGCACTCCAGTCTGCATGACAGGGCAAGACTCTTGTCTCAAAAAAAAAAAAAAAACCCATTCCACAAGGAATGTCCACTGAATATCCACCATGTCCCAGGAGCTGCCCTATGTCCTGGGGGGTCGGGAGGCTGACGCTGTTTCCATAGCTTTCCGTGGTGTGGCCCTCACACCCTAGCCAGGTATTTGCAAACTACTACCCACAGGTTCAATCCTGCCCACCACCTGTTTTTGTACAGCCTGCAGTCTAAGAATGGTTTTGGCATTTTTTAATGTTTGGGGAAAAAAGGTAAAAGAAAAATGTCTAATCATGTAGAAATTGCATGGAATTCATATTTTTGTATCCATAAATAAAGTTTTATTGAAACACAGGCACACTCGCCGACGGGAGCTTTCTTGCTACAAAGGCAAAGCAGAGCAGTCAGGACAGAGACGACCTCTGGTTCACAAAGCCAAAAATATTTACTCTCTGCCCTTCCAGAAAAAGCCCCTGCCCTAGTGGATGAGACAAACAGATACACAAACAGATTAATACCCAGCTCTGATCGTGCAACATGCAAAGGAGGAGAAGCAGGGAGGGGAGGTGACTGGAGTGACAAGGAGCCCACTGGGTGGAAAGGGCCCCAGGCAGCGGGTGCAGCAAGTGCAGAAGTCCTGGGGCAGGGAAGCGGAGCAGGGAACGCGGCCCTGCCGGGAAAGGAACGCGAGACAAAAGGAGAACAGGAGAGAGGGAAGGAAGGACAAGGCCACAGATCACAGAGCAAAGGGGCCACACGAAGGGGTCCGGAATTTTTCCAAAGGACAACAGGAAGCCGCTGGAAGGTTCTAAGCAAGGAAAGATCTTTTGTTTTTTTTTTTGGTTTTTACTCCTTTAACTTTTTTTTGTTTGTTTAAGACAGAGTCTTATTCTGTCACCCAGACTGGAGTGCAATGGCGCTATCTCTGCTCACTGCAGCCTCCACCTCCCGGGCTCAAGCAATTCTCCTGCCTCAGCCTCCTGTGCCACCACAGCCAGCTAATTTTTGTATTTTTGTAGAGAGAGGATTTCACCATGTTGGCCAGGCTCGTCTCAAACTTCGGACCTCAAGTGATCCGCCCACCTCAGCCTCACAAAGTGCTGGAATTAGAGGTATGAGCCACTGCACCTGGCCAGTTTTTAATTTTTATTTTATTATTACATATATATTTTTGTCACCCAGGCTGAAGTGCAGTGGCGCAATCTCAGCACAATTCTCCTGGCTCAGCCTCCCAAGTAGCTGGGACTAAAGGTGCGCACTGCCGTGCCCAGCTAATTTTTTTTATTTTTAGTAGAGACGAGGTTTCACCATGTTGGCCAGGCTGGACTCACACTCCTGACTCAGGTGATCCGCCCGCCTTAGCCTCTCAAAGTGCTGGGATTACAGGTGTCAGCCACCACACCCAGCCAGTTATTATCATTTTTTAAATATGATTTGTTTTAGGGAGCAGTTTTAGGTTCACAGCAAAACCAAGCAGGAGGCAGAGATTTGCCATGTTCCCCGCCCCCACAGGGCAGGCCGTTTTCCAGGCTCCTCAGAAGGGAATGGACGGACCGGGATCTTGCCAAGCCCGGCAACCCAGCACAGGCCAAGTCAGGCAAGGAGTGAGCTTGAAAATCAATTTGTCTAAAAACCAAAAACATCAATTCGTCAATCCACTTTCGCCTCAGTATTTGGGAAGATACAAATTTTTTTTAATATAATGGTTAAGCTCATTTGAATGTGCATTAGCAAAAGTATGTGCAGCTTGGCTGGGTGCGGTGGCTCACACCTGTGATCCCAGCACTCTGGGAGGCCGACGTTCTCCCTCAGTGAGAGTCTGACCTCACTTGAGGTCAGACGTTCAAGACCAACCTGGCTGGCCAAATGGTGAAACCCCGTCTCTACTAAAACTACAAAAATGAGCCAAACATGGTGGCAAGCACCTGTAATCCTAGCTACTCCAGAGGTTGAGGCTGGAGAATCTCTTGAACACGGGAGGCAGAGGTTGCAGTGAGTAGAGATCTTGCGACTGTACTCCAACCTGGGCGACAGAGTGAGACTCGGTCTCAAAAAAAAAAAAAAGTATGTGCAACTAGCACATTAACGTCCCACGGCTTTGGGGACATTACTGTTCAGGAAGAGGCCAAGATCAAAGAGGTGAGTCATTCTACAATGGATTACAAGAAAACTGTCCAGCAAACTGATAGGTCAGGGCTCTGGTGACGGGAGGTGTGGAAGTGCCACCTCTGGAGGCAGCCAAGCAACCCCAGGCAGGGACCTACCGGAGCCCAGAGACCGGAGCAGCCAGGGAGACCCCACAAGTGCTGGGCTGCTCCTCAGTGCAGGGGGCTGGGGGGTTCTATGGGGGGCTCCTCTCCTCTCAGGAGGAAGCTACTACCCTGGAAGGGCAGAGGGACAGTCACGGAGAATCTGAACACACAGGCGAGGGGTGTGGCCAGGACAGTTTGCGAATAGGAGCCACTCACCGTTAAAGGGTGAGGCAGGAGGAGACAAGGGGAACTGAGGCGCACCAAGGTCACGGCACGACGTGAGCTGCTGCAGGGCTCACGGTTGGCCAGGGTTCTCACTGGGGGCAACAAGGCTTCCCAAGGGGCATTTTTGGTTGCTACAGCTTAGGGAACAAGGTACTACTAGCCTCTGGTGGGTGGAGACCAGGGATGTCGCTCATGCCCACCCTACAGCGCCCAGGACGGCCCAACCATGGAATGTCCCAGCCCAGAATGTGGAGAGGGGAGAGGCGGGGAGACCCTGACAAGACAGCAGGGCCCTGTCATGTAATGAATATCTCTGAGCTCAGAGCTCCTGGCACCCTATGAAGCTTCAGTGCCTTTTACCTCCTTTGATCCTCACAACCACTCAGGAGGGAGGTTTTCCCATTACACCCATTTTACAGATGAAGAAAGCAAGGCCCAGAGAGGGGAAGTGACTGCCTCAGAGAAGGGACCTGAATCTAGGTCTCTCCACCTCTGAAGCCTGTGCGGGGCGTGGGATGGAGGGCAGAAACCTAGACATGTCGCCAAGACCACCGGATGAGAATGGAGCCTGGGCTGGGCCCCTGCTCCCCTGTCCCGCATCCTAAGCCAGGAGCGGAGGCCCCTGGGGCAGGAAGGGGGAAGGCTACGGTGTCTGCAGGCCCCACCGAGCTGCCTCATGGCAGGTCCCTGGAGCTGAGCCAGGAGCCCAGGCCAAGGCTGTGGGTAAGGACGGGGGATCTGTCACGGCGCTGACCAGTGCAGGTTGCAGATCTGCCTCATCAGCCCCCACCTCGTTCACCAGCTCTGGGACCCTCCTGATCAGTGCGCTTGGAAAGATTTAGTGTACCCTGACCTCCTTTGTTCCCAAGCAAGTGACTGGCCCAAGGTCACCCAGCTCTGACCCCCCAACTGTGCTCCCTGATCCAGGGAAGAAGGCCACCTACAAATGCTCCTGGACGGCACCTCAGGTACCTCAGACCCCATCAGCCGAGCCTCGTCCTGCCTGCTCCCTGAGCTGGGCCTGAGGGCAGCAGACTGCCTACCACCATTCCAGCTGTGACCAGACCCTGGGGCAGCCAGCTCGCCCTCTCCCCCACTACACTCTAAACCCACAGGAGCTGGGGACTCCTCCCAACCTGTCCCCACAAGGCACTCCGCACTTGAAAGGCAACAGCCGGAGGCCAGGTGAGCACAGGACCCCAAAGCCCACCCCCACAGGGCTCAGATGGAACCCTGACAGATGGGCTTTCTGGGGCTGAGGTCCCTCCCCAGCTCATCGGGGGAGTGGGTGGGGCATAGGACAAACGGGGGCAGGAAACGAGCAGAGGAGACACAGAAATCAAGAATTAAAGTCCAGGCAGAGTGGTCAGGTGGGAGAGGACACAGGACGACCCTGACCACCCCAGAGGGCTCCTGCAGGATGGGAGAGGGACTGAAGACGGGGCAGGAGGCCGAGGAAGGGTCTCTTCCACGAGACAGAAAAGTACAACAAAGGCCGGGCGGGGGAGCTGTGCAGTGGCTGATCAGCTATACCGTTAAGCGCCAGTAGTTAACGTCACATTAGCAGCCCCCTCCCCAAAGAGGAAAGGGTTAGAAAATGCAAGCAAATCGATTGTTGCCGAGACATATATATTTCAAGTCTCAGCAACTACACACACACGTGCATACGCAGGCACCCGCAGCTCCTGACACAGGACAGCCTGTACACCAACATCCATCTGCGCAGCAGAATCTCTGTAGCCCCCTTTTCCTCCCCAGCAGTGACCTCCTCCAGGCCAGGACAGTCTGACCCGTCCTGGTGTCCCTGGCTCAAGGAGGGGGAGCGCCCAGACCTGCCAGGTGTCCAATCAGACACACGGAGACAGAGATGGGGCTGGCAAGCCCCAGAAATCCTCAGCTCAGATAATCAGAAGTTGACTCTACCACCGATTCATGCTCCGACCTTCAGGGTTTCAAAAAATGAACTGCAAAGAGGAGAGAGGCTGCCCACTGCTCCAGCAGGGGCTGCAGAAGGCTGACCCCGTGTGTTGACAAACTCTCCTGGTGGCTCATAAGGAAGCTATTATTGGGGAATTAGGGGAGTCATTAGCTCTTGCTCGGCTGTGATAAAAGCCCATAGGAGTCGTCTAACGAGCCCGCTTTAGGACTGGGGCTGTGTTTAGGAGCATTCTCCAGCCAGGGAGCATGCCGATAAATGACCATTGAGGCAGAGGGGCGGGGCAGGGCACCGAGCCCTTAAATTCAGCCCAGTATCCAGAGACCCCAAGACAGTGCGGGCCGCTGGTGGGAGCCAAAGGAACTTGCTGAAATACATGCCCCCCGACAGAAACACATGGAAAAAGACGCTCTTCACATATGATAGACCACTGGGCTCCACGGAGCTGAACCACCTTCTCACTAGTTTCACAACTCGGGAAACACTTCCCCACAAGGTGCTGGCGGATTATTAAAACAAAAGCATCCTCCCCCAAACAAACACACAGGTTGCACCCAAAAACAGTCCGTGCCTCCACGGGCCCCGGGGTGGGGGAGAACAGGCCCCTTAAAACCTTCCACCGTCCCTAGGTGGACAGAGACCCCGTCCAGCTTGATGTCATGGCCACCACTGAGCGCAGACCTCGGGCCCTGGCAAACCCCAGGTCAAGCACATTTCAGAGCGAGCCCGTCCCCAGCTCCCACGGGGATGTCCACGGGGGACGCAGGAAAGGGGTCTCCGCGGAAGCAACTCCTCAATTCATTTCTACAGAGCAGGGGGCTTCGTTCGAGATGGCGATCAGGCTGGAAGGGGGAGGGACGGGGAGACTCGTGGAGGCTGCCATCGCATAGCAAGATGATTTCTTTTTTCTAAAATCCAGATTGCATATGCTTACGGGGGTGGGGGGTTTCGGGGACGTTAGGGGGGCAAGTTTGAAAGCCACCAATCCACAGCAGGCTGATCGGGGGTAGGTGCAGTGCAGGAGGAATGATAGGCATGTAGGGGGCATCCCTGGGCGTCCGGCTGGGGGGCTTCCACTTGGCCCCTCTGGTGCCCCAAGGGCCAGAAACGCAGGCGGGGGTTACCCAGGGACTGGGTCTTTTTTTTCTTTTTCTTGCTTTCTTTAAAAAATAATAATAGGCTGAGGGTTGTTCTGGGTGATAAAAGGGCCCGGCCGGGGCCACCCACGCTGTCATCTTTTGTGCGGGGCGGCGGGGCCGCCTGGGCCCAGCCACCCGCGAGCCCCCGGCCCGGGAAGGGGCCCCCTGCTCCTGCCCCTGGGCGCGCCCCACCATTGTCCAGCCCCGCCGCCCCCGCCCGAAAGCCTGCGAGCGCCCCCGGCCCGGGCGGTTAACGCCCCCAACCGCCCCGCCGGCCCGGACAAAGCGCGAGGCCCGGCCCGAACAGGCCGCGCCCGAGGCCTGGGCCTCGAGTCCCGGGCGCGCCCGCAGCCCCGCGCCACGACGCGGGGGCGGCCATGGCGGCGGGGTCCGCGCTCGGACGCGGCCGGGCGACCTCCCCGCGGGCTCACCTGAGGCGGCGCGCGCAGGCCGGTCCGGGAACAGCGGCGCGCGCTCCCCCGCCCTCGGCGTCGCACCCCCAGGCCCCGCTCGGGCCGGGCCCCACTCCGTTGCTGGCGGCCGAGCCCTCCGCAAGCGCCCCAAGGGGGGGGCTTATAAGGCCGCGCGCCAGCTCCGCCCCGGCTGCCATTGGCTGCCGAACCCACGCCCGCACGCCCATTGGCCAGCGCTGACAGCTCCGCCCCTCCCCTCAGCCGGGCCCATCAACACCGTACGGCCCGCCTACCGCGCGCCGCGATTGGGCGGGAGCAAACGCCGGCCTCGCCTCTTGATTGGCAGACCGACTTGGACACGCCGGCGCCCACCCACGTGCCCGCTGACCGGCTCCGTTCTCATTGGAGATGGCGCACGCCAGCCAAGTCGCCCGCGACCAACCCGACGGCGGCTGGGCCTCGGATTGACAAGGGACCCTCGGGGCCCGCCCAACGACCGCACAGAGAGGAGCGAGTATTGGCTTGCGGGGTCAGCCCAAGGCGCGGAGAGGCTGGGGCCGGTGCCAATCACTGCCCCAGCTCCGGGCCCCGCCCTGGTTATCAGGTGGCTGCTGAGTACGTGAGAACCAGCACAGCTTCAGCACCGGCCAGGGACGTAGGGATTGGAGGTTCGAGACCTGTGGCCGGATTGTGGGCGTAGCGTTCCCCAATTTGCAAAGTGCTCAGCAAGGAGACGTAGCAATCCGTTTTGCAAAAGAGGAGAACCGAGAACAGGATAAATATAGGGTAAAGCAGAAAGTGCTTCCACCCCGCCCCCACCGTCAATCCATCGCAATCAACAAATCTTTGCCAAGGGGTACAGCTTTCCGAATAAAGTTAGGGTTTCTGTCCCAGAGTTCTCTAAAATGTATGGGCGAGAACGAGCTTCAGTGCTTGCTGAACTGGGTTCAAAGCTCAACCGGGCCCCATGCCTCACTGTGGCTGCCCTCCAGCAAAGCAACCTCGCTGAGCCTCAGTTTCCAACTGTACAATGGATATGTTGATGGTAGCCATACCCAATCCACCCGCCTCTTGAGAATGTTGCAAGAATTAAGGGGAACGAGGCAGGTAGAAAGGTTTGACCCTGTGACTTCACAAAATGAGCATTCATTGTGTACTGGACCACACGGGTGTGGACACGCCCGTATTTGGACGGGCAGGAGTATAAATTGGGCAATTTGACATTTTCTAATAATATTGTAAGTGCATGCACCCTATAACCCAGCCAGCAGTTCTTCCTGGAGGTGATAAACCCAGAGAAAAGGTCTGGAGCTTACACACAATTCAAGATGCCCAGAGCTGTCTGCAACTGTTTCCAATGTTTTGCACTAAGTATCTATACAATTCAAGATGCCCAGAGCTGTCTGCAACTGTTTCCAATGTTTTGCACTAAGTATCTATCAGTGGGGGATTAGAGAAGTAACTTAATAGCAATCAGTACTATGTAACAATTGAAAAGGGGCTGGGCCAGGCGCTCATGCCTGTAATCCCAGCCCTTTGGAAGGCCGAGTTGGGCGGATCACCTGAAGTCAGTTCAGGACCAGCCTGGCCAACATGGCAAAACCCTGTCTCTACTAAAAAATACAAAATTAGCCAGGCGTGGTACCACATGCCTGTAATCCCAACTGCTCGGGAGGCTGAGGCAGGAGAACTGCTTGAACCTGGGAGGCAGAGGTTGCCATGAACCAACATCACGCCACTCCACTTCAGCTTGGAAGACAGAGCAGATTCTGTCTCAAAAAAAAAAGAAAAGAAAGAAGGAAAGAAAAGGAGGCTGATCTGTATGCAGTCATGAAATATCTCCCGCTTGCTGAGCAAGGGACAATGGTCCAGAATCCTGTACTCAATAACATATATATGGAAACACCAGAGAAACTGGCATCATGAGATTTTTAAGAGCATGTATGCTTGTCAACGCCCAGAAAAAGGTACTCCTAAACCGAAGAAACTCACTGATTCCTAGGGGAGAGAAGGAAAGTTGCATGTTGGTAAAAAGAGAAGTCAAAGGAGAACTGAAGCCGTTGTAGGTGTTTTCAATTCTCATGGGACCTTATTCATATATTCTGCGTGGAGTTAAGATTTAATTTTATGTCACGCCTGGAATCCCAGCACTTTGGAAGGCTGAAGCAGGCAGATCACTTGGGCTCAGGAGTTAGCGACCAGCCTAGGCAAAAAAACTACAAAAATTACCTGGGTGTGGTGACACTCATCTGTAATCCCAGCTATTCAGGAGGCTGTGGCAACAGGATCACCTGAGCCAAGGGAGGTGGAGGCTGCAGTGAGCCGTGATTGCGCCCCTGCACTCCAGCCTGGCTGACAGAGTCACACCCCGTCTCAAAATAAAAAGTAAAAATAAAATTTTAAAAAAGATTGGGTGCTGTGGCTCACACCTGTAATCCCAGCCCATCAGTGGCCACGCTGGGAGGATCAGTTGATCCCAGCAGTTTCAGGCCAGCCTGGGCAACGTATCGAGACCTTTACTAAATATAAAAAATCAGTTGACTGTGGGGGCACATGCCTGTGGTCCCAGCTACTTGGAGGGCTGAGGAGGAAGGATCACTTGAGCCTGGAAGGTCAAGGCTGCAGTGAGTCATGATCGAACCTCCACACTTTTTTGAAACCCTGTTTAAAAAAAAAAAAATGTTGGGGGCAGGCGCGGTGGCTCACGCCTGTAATCCCAGCACTTTGGGAGCCTGAGGTGGGTGAATCATGAGGTCACGAGATCGAGACCATCCTGGCCATGGTGAAACCCCGTTTCTATTAAAATACAAAAAATTAGCCGGGCTTGGTGGCACGCACCTGTAGTAGTCCCTGCTACTCAGGAGGCTGAGGCAGGAGAATTACTTGAACCCAGGAGACAGAGGTTGCAATAAGCCGAGATTGTGCCACTGCACTCCAGCCTGACGACAGAGCAAGACACCATCTCAAAAAAAAAAAAAAAAAAAATGCAATCATGAAAGGAAGGGGGCCCCACCCCACATGCATATGGCTTTTTCTCCTACTTCCAGGTATATTCTGCAAGATAGTGAGGGCGTTTAGGTTTCACAGACAATATAAATGTTTTTAACTGAGGAACCTAAATGGGTTCTCAACTTCATTTTGCTTAAAGTTTTAACGGCATCTAGTAAGAGAAAGACTTAACAATCAGAGAATCTAGATGGTGGGTATCTTTGAGGGTTCACCGTCCGATTCTTTCCAAGTTTTGGCAACTTTTCACTTTAAAATGTAAACACACAATATAATTGCTGTCAGGTAAGTAGAAACCTTCACACTCCAGAAAGTAAGGAAATACACTTTGGAATATTTTAACTGACAGATTCCCTTAGGGAACACTCACCTAATTGCCCTGTTGTACCTTCCATTCTTTGCAGTCAGATGCAGATCTCACATAGGACTGGGGCAGGGAATCCTGCTTGTGCACCTCCCACTAAACAACACCAGGAGACATGGCTTTCAGACGTCAAGGACTCCCAAATTAGCAGGCCCAGTGCTCAACTTCTGACTGATCTCCATCAATCTTTCTAGACAGGCAAGGTGTGGAGCTCAGGAATGACCAATGCTTCCATAGATTCCCTTATGAGTTGGTCTGCTGCATTAACAAATTGAGATGGGAGGCCGGGCAGTGGCTAAATAACTGTAATCCCAGCACTTTGGGAGGCTGAGGCAAGAGGATCACTTGAGCCTGTGAGTTCGAGACCAGCCTGGCCAACATGGCGAAACCCCATCTCTACAAAAAGTACAAAAATTAGCCAGGTGTGGTGGTGCCTGTCTGTAGTCCCATCTACTCGAGAAGGGTAGGCACGAGAATCGCTTGAACCCAGGAGGCGGAAGCTGCAGTGAGCTGAGACTGCACCACTGCACTCCAGCCTGGGTTATGGAGACTGTCTCAAACAAATAAAAAAGTTAAAATTGAGATGGCAGCTGGGCTCCGTGGCTCATGACTATAATCTCAGCACTTTCAGAGGCAGAGGCAGGAGGATCCCTTGAGCCCAAAAGTTGGGGCTGCAGTGAGCTGTGATCATGCCACTGTACTGAAGCCTGGGTGACACTTTGTCTCTTAAAAAACAAGTCAGGCGGGGGGCAGTGGCTCACACC
This sequence comes from Plecturocebus donacophilus, assembly GCA_004027715.1. Classification (NCBI taxonomy): domain Eukaryota; kingdom Metazoa; phylum Chordata; class Mammalia; order Primates; family Pitheciidae; genus Plecturocebus; species Plecturocebus donacophilus. The sequence goes on along the minus strand of PVKP010018986.1, from coordinate 10,559 downwards.
TGTAATCCCAGCACTTTGGGAGGCCAAGACAGGCAGATCATTTTGGGTCAGGAGTTCGAGACCAGCCTGGCCAACATGGCAAAACCTCGTCTCTACGAAACATACAAAACCTTAGCCAGGCAGGTTGGCCTGTACCTGTAATCCCAACTACTCAGGAGGCCGAGGCAGGAGAATCACTTGAACCCAGGAGGTGGAGGCTGCAGTGAGCCAAGATTGCACCACTGCACTCCAGCTACAGAGCAAGACTCCACCTCAGGAAATTAAAGTTTTAAAAATTATAAAAATAAAAAGCAAAAAACAAGTCAGGCTGGGCAAAGTGGCTCATAACTGTAACCCAAGCACTTTGGGAGGCCGAGGTGGGCAGATCACTTGGGGTCAGGAGCTCAAGACCAGCCTGGCCAACATAGTGAAACCCCTGTCTCTAACAAAAATACCAAAAGTTAGCCAGGCATGGTGGCATGTGCCTGTAATCCCAACTGCTCAGGAGGCTGAGGCTGGAGAATCATTTAAACCCAGGAAGTGGAGGTTGCAATGAGTCGAGAATGTGTCCCTGCACTCCAATCTGGGCAACAGAGCAAGATTCCATCTTTAAAAAACTAAAAAAAAAAACAAGTTAAATGGGGATTATAGAAAAGTGGCCCATTCATAGAGTGGAATACTACTCAGCCATGAAAAGGAATAAAGCTCAGATACAGGCTACGATGCCAGTGAACCTTGAAAATTCCATGCTGAGTGACAGAAGTCAGACACAAAAGGATACTGTATAATTCCATTTATATGAAATGTCCAGGGCAAGCAAATCCATAAGGACAGTGAGGATCAGTGGCTGGCAGGGGCTGGGGGAGGGACACAGGGCATGACTGCAGAAGGGTGTGAGGTTTCTTTTTGAGTAGACGGAAATGTTCTCTAATTAGATGGTGGTGATAGCTGTGTAAATGTATGACTACACTAAAACCACTGAGCTGGCCAGGCACGGTGGCTCACGCCCGTAATCCCAGCACTTTTGAAGGCTGAGTCGGGCAGACCACCTGAAGTCAGGAGTTCGAGATCAGCTTGACCAACACAGTAAAACCCCACATCTACTTTAAATATGAAAATAAGCCAGGAGAAGTGGTGCATACCTGTAATCCCAGCTACTCGGGAGGCCGAGGCAGGAGAATCACATGAACCTGGGAGGCGGAGTTGCAGTGAGCCGAGATCGTGCCACTACACTCCAGCCTAGGTGACAGAGTGAGACTCCTTCTCAAAAAAATAAAAAGATAAAACCACTGAACTGTACATTTTAAAAGGGTGACTTTTGTGTTACCTATTCTCAGTAGAGCTGTTAAAGATTTCTAGGCTAAGCATGGTAGTTCACACCTGTAATCCCAGTACTTTGGAAGACGCAGGCAGGAAGATGGCTTGAGGCCAGGAGTTCCACACCAGCCTGGACAATATAGTGAGACTTCTTAAAAAATAAAAGTCAAAAAAATTAGCCAGGCATGATGGCTCATACCTTTAGTAGTCCCAGCTGTTCAGGAGGCTAAGGTAAGAGGATTGCTTGAGCACGGTAGTTTGAGGCCGCAGTGAGCTATGATCACACCACTGTACTCCGGCCTGGGTGACAAAGTGAGATCCTGAATCAAAAACACAATTTTGGTCTTATTTGGAGACAGTCTCACTCTGTCGCTCAGGCTGGAGTGCAGTGGCATGATCTTGGTGCACTGCAACCTCCACCTCCCAAGTTCAAGCAATTCTCCTGCCTCAGCCTCCAGAGGAGCTGGGATTGAAGCTACCACCACACCCAGCAAATTTTTGCATTTTTAGTAGAGACGGGGTTTTGCCATGTTGGCCAGGCTGCTCTCCAACTCCTGACATCACGTGATCCGCCCACTTCAGCCTCCTGAAATGCTGGGATTACAGGCGTGAGCCACCGCGCCTAGCCAAAAAAAATTTAAGTGAACCAGGGAAGAAATATGCCCAACATTAAAGTCAGTGGCAAAACAGTTCCACAAGTACTTTTCTGGGTTTTGCTCATTTTTTAAACATGACATTGTTCTTAATTTTAAAGTGAGAGAAAAATGAAAAAGGCAGCAATCTCAACAATGAACCCACTTCAGTGTTTTCTAGGAAGGACCCACCAGGGACATTTACAGAGTGGCCTTCAGAGCTGGGCATCTTTCCCATCTTCACGTTCACACTTGACATATTTCTGGTATGATCCACGTACCATACAATTCACCCATTGAAGGGTACAATTCTGTGGATTTTAGTACATCCACAGACACATGCAACCGTCAATTTCAGAATCTTGTTACCACCTCACAAAGAAATCCAGGCTGCACGTGGTGGCTCATGTCTGTAATCCCAGCACTTTGGGAGGCTGAGATGGGAGGATCGCTTGATCACAGGAGTTGGAGACCAGCCTCGGCAACATAACGATACCCTGTCTCTACAAAAAAATAAATAAATTTGCCAATCATGGTGCTGCAGGCCTGTGGTGACAGCTACTTGAGAGGCTGAGGTGGGAGGATCACTTGAGCCCAGGAGATGGAGGCTGTCATAAGCTGTGATCACACCACTGCCCTCCAGCCTGGACAACAGAGCAAGACTGCCTCAAAAACAAAACAAAATCTGCCCATATGGTTACTTAACCATCAGTACAAGTTCCCAGTAATAGGTTGATGTCAATTAATTCATCTGCAGGACAGAGCCCCTTTACTGTCCCCAGAGATTTAAAAAAACAAAACAAAAATGTTTTTAAAGACAGTATCTCATTCTGCTGCCCATGCTGGACAGCAGGGGTGCAATCACAGTTCACTGCAGCCTCCAGCTCTGGGCCTCAAGCCATCAGCCTCCTGAGTAGCTGGGACTACAGACACGACAACCACACCTGGCTTTTTTTTTTTTTTTTCTTTTAAGACGGGGTTTCACCATGTTGGTCAGGCTGGTCTTGAACTCCCAACCTCAGGTGATCCGCCCATCTTGGCCTCCAAAGTGCTTGGATTACAGGCGTGAGCCACCATGCCCAGCCTTTTTTTTTTTTTAAAGAGTCGGGGTCCTGCCATGTTGCCCAGGCTGGTCTCAAACTCCTACACTCAGGTGATCCTTCTGAGAGAAGGAACCAGCAAGCTTTGCTGCCCAGTGGTGTTTTCAGCTCTGTGGTGCAGATGGTTTCTGTTGAGCGCAAATGCCATTGTATGCATAAAGAAATGGCTGTGGTGGTGTCAATAAAACTTTATTTACAAAGACAGGCAGCGTTCTGACTTGGGCCCCATTGGCTGTGGTTTGCCAACCACTGCGCTCCACACTGCAACGTCGATAGCCCGGCACCTCCCGAGCTGTGGTTAGAGCCTCGGCCCATACCCGTCATCTCCTGGGTCCCAGTTTTCTCATCTGCAAAGTGGGGTTGAAGCCACCTGCCTCACTTTTCTCCTGGGAATTTTGTAAAATACTGCACAAAAGTGCAAGAAAGCTCCAAAGCAGTTTGCAAATATAAAGACACAATCACGTATATCTGTGAAAAACATTTATTTTCTGAGAATCTAAAATCTGGACAAAGAGTACGGGACTTTAGAAAAAGCCTACACAAAATTGCCTCATTTCTTCCCTAATACATTAATAATCTAAGAATAAGGAAGTGAAAAAAAAAACCCTTTAAAAATAATATTGCTCCAGTCGGTCTGCAGGTATGTGATTTAAAATATCCCTGTTCTATTGAGGTATCGGCTGCAAACTTTGGTAAAATTAGAAAAATTAACAAACCCTTTCAAAAAAAAAAAAAATACAAAAACAGAAACAACCAACCCCTAACGTTATATCTTTCTTGGTACATATACAGTAAACTACAAAAAAAAATTCATTTAGAAAATGTGTCCGTTAAAAAAAAAATCCCTCTTGTAAGTTCTCAATTGCAGAGTTAAAAAATTGAATTTAAATGATCTGTAAGACTCAAACTGTTCCCAAGCACCCACCCGGTGTCAGGAAGAACTGGATGACCGCAGATTCTAGAATCTGGTTGACATTTTCAACAATTCAGTGCTAACAACAAAGACTGTCGTCTTTACAAAGGAGGAAGGAACCAAAGGCACTTGAACGTGGCTTCGTGTGCTGCCGTCCGTCCGTGGCCACGTTCGCCAGACAGCATCAGCCACGCACCTGGCCCCACGTGGAGCAGAGTCCCCTTGAGGCCATTTCTGTGCGGCCCCAGCTCCCTGCTCAGGTGGGCAGAGGACTTTTCACGCGGATCTCAGATGCCAAGCAGTCTGGCGGGGGATGGCTCTGAGGGAAAGGTTTCAACAGACAGCTGAGCCACGCCACGCCACGCCACGGGCCACCACATCACTGGACTTCAGATGCTACAAGGCCGTCAGGAAGATGCTTGCTCTGACCTTGGGGGCCAAACCCACAAACCCGGAAGAAGGACTGATCTCTCCACCTTTTAGAGCCGATGGCAGCAGCTTCCGAGAACCTGACATGAGAAACGTGAACAGCCTCCACGCCACGTCGTTTCTGATTCCATCTTTAAAAAAGTCTTATGTTGTTTTGCCGAGAAATTGCAGGCTTTTATGTTTTCCAAAAAAAAAAAAATGACACAAAATACTGACAAGTCCAACTTTTAGCCAGAATACATAAATTCCTGAAAATGTATAGATTTGAAAAATAAAAATTAAAAAAAAGGAAGACGAACCTTTTGAGGGAACGGAGAGAACACTACCTGTTTAAGTTAAGCCCACTAAGAAGAACACGGAGGCCGACGAGAGAGCCCTCCGACACGTGTTCAGCAAAATGCCCGTCAGGAAGTGCTTGGACATCACCGGCCGCTGCCGTAGCCGGGGAAGAGCTGGTTGAGGACGGTCTGCAGAGGCTGGTTCACCTGCATGGCGTAGCTCCGGCCCAGGTCGTAGCGGCAGGCGGGGCAGCTGAACACCTGTGCCCGGAACGACCTGTCCAGGCAGTCCTGGAAGACACGGCAGCCGGATGAGCAGCGCCAGCCACACCACTGGGTTTGCTCCTGGCCACCGCTCCCGGGGACAGGCTCACGAGGTCCAGAGGCCCCTCCTGACCTTCAGTCTCACTTTCCACCTGCTGCCCAGCACTGGCCTCACCCAGCCTCCGGGCTCTTGTCCCTGGCAGGTCACGCGGCTTCACAGGTCTACCAACCCCGCTGCTCTCATCAGTAAAAGCTTGGCTCAAGTGACCCCCTCTAAGGGGCCTTCCCTGACACCTCCCTAGAGTATCAGAGGCAGTCAGTCCTATCGCCTCGCCCCTTTCTGCCTTCACGATGGCACCTCTCCCTCCGCCTGTGGAACCATCTTATATACTAACGTGCTTATCTACCTACGACAGGCCAGAGGCTCCCTGAGCTTTGAGGCCGTGTTGTCTCTCAGCACCAAGCACGGTGTATACAGTAGGTGCTTAATCAATACACACATCAGGCCGAGTGTCGTGGCTCATGCCTATAATCCCAGCACTTTGGGAGGCTGAGGCCAGCCAATCACCTGAGGTCAGGAGTTTCGAGACCAGCCTGGCCAAGACAGTGAAACCTTGTGTCTACTAAAAATATAAAAATTACCCGGGCGTGGTGTTGGGCGCCTATAATCCCAGCTACTTGGGAGGCTGAGGCAGGAGATTGCTTGAACCTGGGAGATCGAGGTTGCAATGAGTTGAGATTGCGCCACTGCCCTCCAGCCTGGGCAACAAGAGCAAGACTCCATCTCAAAAATAAATAAATATTCAAAAATTAGCTGGGCACAGTGGCACATGCCTGTAGTCCCAGCTACTTGGGAGGCCGAGGCAAGAAAATGCCTTAAACTCAGGAGGCGAAGGTTGCACTGAACTGAGATCACGCCACTGCACTCCAGCCTGGGCAACAAAGCAAGACTGTCTCCAAAAAAACAAAAAAAAATTAGCCAGGCATGGCTACTCCAGAGGCTCAGGTAAGAGGAGCCCAGGGAGCTTGAGGCTGCAGTGAGCCACGATCACACCACTGCACTCCAGCCTGGGCGACAGAGCAAGACCTTGTCTCGAAAATAAAAATAAAAAATAAACACACATAGCTGGGCGCGGTAGCTCATGCCCGTAACTCTAGCACTTTGGGAGGCCAAGGTGGGCAGATCGCATGAGGTCAGGAGTTCAAGACCAGCCTGGCCAACGTCGTGGAACCCCATCTCTAAAAGAAATAATAATAAAAAAAATAAGAAAATTTTTAAAAATACACACACATCAATGAGGACAAATGGGAAAAGGAGAAAGGAACCAAGTCTGGTGGATTCAAACTCCTAAATTCAATCTCAACTAACCAAGTCAGGCATGAGGAAGAAAGCCAGGAGACAGAGCTGAGAGGCCTGGAGCCTCCACTTCCCAAGCAGGCAAACAGACCAGACGCCACGGGGCTGGCTGTGTGCCAGGCAGGAGTGAGACAACACACACCTGCGCGTGGCACATGCCTGCAGGATGATGTCACACAGCTGGACAAGGGCAGTGGTAACATGAGGGACAGGCCTAATGACCAGTGAACAGTCCCCTGCCCCCGGCAGCCTGTGGCTTTTCTTTGGTATTTTTGAGATGGCGTCTCACTCTGTTGACCGGGCTGAATGAAGGGCAGTGGCGTGATCTCAGCTCACTGCAACCTCTACTTCCCGGCTTCAAGGGATTCTCGTGTCTCAGCCTCCTGAGTAGATGGCATTACAGGCACCCACCACAACACCCAGCTGATTTTTGAATCTTTAGTAGACAAGGTTTCATCATGTTGGCCAGGCTGGTCTCGAACTCCTGGGCTCAAGTGATCCACCCGGCTCGGCCTCCCAAAGTGCTGGGGTCACAGGTGTGAGCCATCACGCCTGGACATTGTTTGCCATTTTTAAAAACTCCTGGATGGGTGTGGCGGCTCACACCTGTGATCCCAGCTGTTTAGGAAGCCGAAACATGTCGGTTGCTTGAGCTCAGAAGTTCAAGACCAGCCAGGGCAACAAGGTGAGACCCCCCGCCCCGTCACATCTCCACAAAAAATACAAAAATTAGGCATGGTGGTATACGCCTGTAGGTCCAGCTACTCAGGAGGCTGAGGCAGGAGGATCCCTTTAGCCCAGGAGTTCAAGGTTGCAATGAGCTATGACGGTGCCGCTGCACTCCAGCCTACAAGAGAGAGCGAGGTACTGTCTCTAAAGGTTTTTTTCTATTTTTTTTTTCCCCGAGACAGCATCTCACTCTGACACCAAGGCTGGAGTGCATCTCGGCTCACTGCAACCTCCGCCTCCGGGGTTTAAGCAATTCTCCCACCTCAGCCTCCCGAGTAGCTGGGATCACAGGGCCCACCACCAAGCCCAGCTAATTTTTTTGTATTTTTAGTAGAGGTGGGTTTCACCATGTTGGTCAGGCTGGTCTTGAACTCCTGACCTCAAGTGATCTTCCCACCTCGGCCTCCCAAAGTGCTGGGATTACAGGCGTGGGCCACCATGCCCAGCCTCCAGTTTTTAATTTAAAAAGGTCACTGTGGAAGGTCACAGCCTGTTTCCCAGAACCCCTCAGATGCTGAGCTTCCCGAGTCGGAGCAGAGCACCAGGGACAGATGGTGGGGACACGGTGACGCAGGTCAGCCCCTTCCTCTACATCCTCAGCGCTTCCGCATGCCTTCGCCCTAAGGCACGAGACGAGTGGTTTCACAACATCCCACAGTCCTTCCTACAGCCACAGGGCTCCCAGGCGTCCCTCTTCCAGGCACCCCCTGCAGCCAGGCCTCTGCCTGTGCCCACCTCCTTCCTGCCAGGGGCTGAGCCGGGACCTTCACGACAACCTGGCAGCCAGGACAGTGTCCCCAGGCCCCTTCTCTCTCTGGCAACTGAGGCTTGGAGCGATTAGTGGCTGCATGGCTGAGAGGTGAGAGATGGCTCAGACCCGGATCACCAGCCCCAAAGACGCCACGGCCTCTCGCCCCTTCTGCCACCTCACTCGGGCCACTCGGCAGCCCACACAGTTGAAAGGACTCAGGCCAAAGGGCAAAGGAGGTGGGGGCGAGGAGGCAGAGATGCCGTGGGGTGACCGGGGACACTCCGTCTCCTGAGCTTCCCTGATCTGTCTCCTGCCATGAAAGCAAATGCGGGCTCCGAGCCTCAGGGGTGTGGCCCGAGGCCAAGAGGAGGATTGCAGGACTGCAGTTGAAAGGAAAACCGCCAGCGACTCAGAGGCCAGGGGAGAGCCGGGCGGCGGGGGGGCTGTCAGTCCCTTCCACACCTGTCCACCAGGACTGGCGGCTCTGGCCAGAGGTCACAGCAGAGGAACTATCACCCAGACCCACACTGCCCACCTGGGCAGTTATGCCCCCAGGGGACACTGGGAGGTGTCTGGGGATGTCTGCAGTTGTTACGACTATTGGGACGCTCCTGGCATGGAGTGGGTGGGGGCAGTTATGCCCCCGGGGAGACTAGGAAGTGTCTGGGGATGTCTAGTTGTCACGACTAGCAGGGCACTCCTGGCATGGAGTGGGTGGGAGCCAGGGATGCTGCTCAGCACCCTGCTGTGCCCAGGACGGCCCCACCCCAGAGAATGATCTGGCCCCAGTGCCCACAGCACAGAGGGGGAGACCCTGTCCTGCCCAAGTCAATCTCTTTGAAAAGCATCAGTAGGGATATTACCCTCCTAAGACGGACCACCTGTCCTGAGTCTAAAGCCCATGCTAGGCCACCACCCCAATCCCCAAAGCCACCACAGGCCCCCGCTGCTGGCTTCCCACCCAGGCCTCTTCACCTGCCGTCCCAGGTACCTGGGATGCCGCCCCGTACCACCACCTCCTCCAGGAAGCCTTCCTTCCTGCCCCCTATGGGATGTGCACCTCACTCTCACCTCCCTCTCCACACCCTGGGGCAGGACTGTGGCCCTTCCTCTCCCACCCTGGCCCCTTGGCCACAGGGCTGGGGGTAGAATGTTCCAGGCCTCCAACGTAATACAGGCCGCCCTGAAAGCAGTCAACAAGGCCCCAAGAATGGCTGCAGAGCAAGCAGGACAAAGCCAACGAGCCCCCATCTGCAGCAGCGGCTGTGGGAACTGGAGGTCAGGTGATCCTTCTAGAACCTTCCGCCCAGCTCCCGCAGCAGTCCCGCTCACCTTGCACACGTTGTGCTGACACACGGTTGTGATAGGCCGGAACACCAGCTCCTGACAGCAGATGCACTGGAACGCCTCCTCCACTTTACTCAGGAACATCTGGAACTAGAGGGAAGCAGGGGTGAGGCTGGCAAAGACCCCCAGGACCAGGGCTCGCAGAGATTGGCAGCTTCCTGCGAAGCATGCACCGGGGTCCTCTAATTCTGTCCGCAGCCTTCACTCCAGGTGGTGGGGGCTGCTATCAGCCCCATTCTGAGGTGAGAAAAACAGAGGCTCACCGGGCACAGTGGCTCACACCTGTGATCCCAGCACTTTGGGAGGCCAAGGCGGGTGGATTGCCTCAGGTTGGGAGTTTGAGACCAGCCTGATCAACATGGAGAAACTCTGTCTCTACTCTTCTAAAAATACAAAATTAGCCAGGAATGGTGGCACATGCCTATAATCCCAGCTACTTGGGAGGCTAAGGCAGGAGAATCACTTGAACCCAGGAGGCGGAGGCTACAGTGAGCCAAGATCACACCACTGCACTCCAGCCTGGGTGACAAGAGGGAAACTCCATCTGGAAAAAAAAAAAAAAAAAAGGAAAAACAGAGGCCCAAGAGGCATGAGTCTCACCGGAAATCCCCAGCACCCCGAGTGGGAGGATGGGGTGGAGCCAGTGCAGGGACACTGGCCTCAGTGGTGAAGGGAAGGACCCAGATGCGACCAGCTGGCACCACCAAGCATGCCCACACTGAGTCAAGACAGGGCTTTGGTCCCTGGCCAGGCGCTGTGGCTCACACCTGTCATCCCAGCACCTTGTGAGTCTGAGTCGGGAGGATCACTTGAGCCAGGTGTTCAAGACCAACCTGGAAACATAGTGAGACCCCATCTCTAAAAAAAATTTGTTTTAAAATAGTCCAGGCACGTTGGCTCACGCCTATAATCCCAGCACTTTGGGAGCCGAGGCAGGTCGATCACCTGAGGTCAGGAGTTCAAGACCAGCCTGACCAACATGGTGAAACCCTGTCTCTAGTAAAAATACAAGATTAACCAAGCATGGTGGCAGGTGCCTGAGGTCGCAGCTACTTGGGAGGTTGAGGCAGGAGAATCGCTTGAACCCGGGAGGCAGAAGTTGCACTGAGCTGAGATCATGTGATTGCATACTCCAGCCTGCACAACAGGAAGGAAACTCCATCCCCAAAAAAACAGAAATAAAAATATAAAAAATAAAAATAGGCATGGCCTGGGAGTTCGAGGCTGCAGTGAGCTGTGTTCGTGCCACTGCACTGTAGCCTCGGTGAAAGGCAAGATCCTGTCAAAAAAAAGAAAGAAAGAAAGAAAGCTTCTCCGGAGGCATGGGTCCCTGCTCCGCGGGCACAAGGCATACTGAGCACCCACACAGGCCACCAGGAGCCCAGCTGCGGATGACTTGAAAGACATCTCCTCCTGCTTGGAACTAAGTGTGGGGACCAAACAGACACAAGTGAAGCGTGGGG